>OY720458.1:19419340-19486840 GCA_963082715.1 Harpalus rubripes | reverse complement strand
ATGTATTCATTACTAATTAATTTGAGAAGGGAAAATAAATGAAATATATGCCTAATGCAAATAATGCAGATACCCCTAAAATTAACTGTTTGAGAAACACAAAGTAACTCAGGACTATGACGTCACAAAAAAGCTGTGATTTTTAGACATTCGAATAACAACCGTATAAACTGAAAAAATACGTGTAATTTTATAATTTAGTCTAAAGCTTAAAACTTTAAAAGTGTTTGCGTAACTACGTCCGTTTGGTATTGAAATGGCTCAGAAACACGTTATAAAGTTTTCTTCTATTGTAAATATATACTAACCTGACTAAATTTTTAAAAAATACAAGTTCCACGTTCTCTATAATGATTGCAGTTTGCTGCGAAACACATCACCATGGTGAAACAAATTTCAAATAAATCCTTAAAATATGCGCTGTGCAAGTTACAAGACATAACAAGTACTAATAAAAATTACTTTCATCTGTGCCTTTTAAAAAGTCTAAATTTTGAAAGAAAGGGAAATCTCTACCACTTTAGTTTCGCGGTCAATTTTAAATAACATAGCAACGGTTACCAAGGCGGCAGCTATTTTCTTTTTTGGAAACCTGGCCCCTACGTCATCACTAAACGGGTCTATTATTGTACCAGGATACGGATTTCATTCTAATATTTTTTTTTATAACAGATATTATCGCCGTCTGCTATAATTTTTGTGTATTTTTCTCCATGCATGCTTATACTCTTTACAAATCCTTCAACTAATATTGATGCTTCTATACTTGCAGATGAGCCTTTAAAATTTTTAATACAAATGTGATTAGGATTAGGAGTGTCTTTATTATTTCTTTCAGAATTAGAGAATTAATAGAAAAATGTTATAAATAAAAAATATTCTTGCAAAATGTAGTACCAATTATGTATAAATACATTATTGTTGCGTAACGTACATATTTCGTTATAATCGAGAATTATTGCAATCCTTCGCTGAAAAATTTGTTATATGCGAGCATTCGCTATAAACGGGTTCATTATAAAAAATCGCAAAAAAGATTTATATTCAGGGAAAATATTTTTGTTCATTATAGGCGAGCTTTTTTATATCTGGGGTACGTTATATCCGAGTTAATCTTTTATTATTCCTTACACACTTCACTGCTAATTTGATAAACGTTACAACATTATGTGATAAATAAACTCATCTTGGTAATTAAAAACTACGATAACAATACCTAGACACAAATGTATTTCATATTAGTTACTATTACTGATACTGAACATAAATATACAGAATATTGTATCGAATACAACCCTGAATTAGGGGCGGAGCTTAAATGAAATTCGAATATTTAACATTAGAGGCGCCACTGCTTGAACCTATTTTTACGTCGACAATGCTTTTTCTTTTCACCTCAAAAACGGATCTATTTATGAAAATACTTTTATAATTCTTTTTTTATTTTATAGAGGGGGATTGATTGTATGACATTTCAGTGTTGAAATTTTAATATTTTATGTACAACATTCTTGAATGTATTACAAAGTTGGCAAAGTTAGCAAAGTTCAGAACGCTATTAACATAAAATAGAGCAAATATTTAAAATTTTAATACTGAAATGTCATACAATCAATCTCTCTCTATAAAATAAAAAAAGAATTATAAAAATATTTTAATAAATGGATCCGATTTTAAGGTGAAAACAAATCTCGATTTCGTCCTCCCCTTCCCCCAGTAGCCATTCCTCTTCAGTAAGTATTGAAAAAGATGGGAAATAAAATATATTTAATTGTAATCTTACTTACTGTTACTAAAAACCTTAAGAAATTTACAAGAAAAATCATTTTAAGTAATCGATTACACATTTTTGCTTATGGTTTAAAAATATTTTGACAATCTTAAATTATATAGATGGCATTTGAAAACATAGAACAAGAGATTTCATAGCATGGTAATAACGTTTTTGCTTCATATGTCAAAGGTGTTAGGTTCGAATCCACCAAACTTCCTTATCTTTTTTATTTTGTCTTTATATTTATTTAACATAATCAGATATATTAAATTTGATATTTATTTAAAATTTCAACAAAATATGAAAAAAAAAAAAAATTAAAATAAAATAAAGATAAAGAAGTTTGGTGAATTTGAACCCATTACCCTTAACATAACAAGTACGAGCATTACCACCGTGTCATGAAACTTTTAACATAAAGTTTCTTTCAGGAAGCATAATAAATATTACAATAAATTTGCTATAAAATTTATTTCCTTTCTTAAATTATTCCTTATTAATTTTGAACAAATAATTCTTAATATGATGCAATAAGTATCCATAAAAATGTGTACAAAGTTTTTCTATTTTAATGGAAAGTAAATATCCAAAATATTTTAATTTCCCATGTTAAATTCATATGTAACGAATTTCGAACGCCACCCGTACGTCGATTAGATATACAAATAAGTATTTGTACATAGTATGTATTTAACAAATTTTTAATATTACACACATTGTTGACATGTAGTTCATTATTTTGTTACCAGATGTCAAACCGTTTAGCATATACGAACACTCCCGAACGATCCGAAGTAGACCCGAACATGGGCGTACTTAAGATGCGGCCAGTTATCACAGTCGAACATGGAGCAGGGATTTCAACTGGTCTCCCATTGGTAGTACAACTTGTACATCAGCAAAATTTAGATGCTTTACATCTTTTGCAACAATCAATTTATAACAGTTTTTTTTTGCTTTCTCCCTCTAGTTTACCAATCAACTTTAATATTTCTATTAACTTTTTAATATTTGTAATCATGAGAGAATGCCCTTTTGTATTATAAGTGTATGCTTACACACACCGAGCTGCAGTTGCTGGTATAATTTGGTGCGAATTCGAAGCACATAGCCCACGCAATTTGAAATTTTCGTATAAATATTGCATGAACAGCTCATTTTCATATATCAGCAGTGCATACCCGTGTCAAACTTAGAACAATTTTTAGTATATAGTGCCGAAGTAGTACCATATGATTATGTGTACGCCAACGCCGTTCATTCAACCGTTACTAACCTAAAAAAAATTGTAATGGAGTGAAGTTAGATTTTTCGTTTAAGATACGGTCACCGAAAAAATATTGTAACTAACACGTGTGTTAGTTGGCGATTCATGATCTCAACAATCTATGTTTTAATCATTAATCGCCTCATTACCATACTTGGTAGTTAAATAACTATTAATTTTGCAGTACTTCTTTATCCATTTTTTTGGGAAAAAATAAATATAATGACACTTTACCTAACAGAAACAATATTCATATGTTTCAGTCATAATTATTGAAAGTGAAGAATTATTAATACGAGGAAAAGTTAAAAATTATTAAGTAGTATGATTTTCATGCAAATTATATTTTATAATTGCTGACAGGTAAAATGTCATTATATTTCTTAGTGATTTTATTTCAATTTTATGGTTAAAGAGGTAAATTTCATAATAGCTTCAATTCAATTTTCTTGGTTACAAAATTTGGAACATAAAATATAATTATTGTATTGGATGTAGAATATAATACTGTTTTATTATTATAATTAATAGACCATTTTTAGCAAGGATTGTGTTTTTTTCTGGGTTAAAAGTCTATGGACCCAATATGATTTAAAACGATTGGTTTTATCATTGCTAATCGTATTTCAATTCCTGCTTTTATAAACTGTCAAAATTTGCAGAAAGAAATTACAAAATCTGATTTTTCATAAGGCTAAAAACTTTAAATTTGGTCCCCTGAAATATGTGAAAACTTGGCAATTAAATTGTTCTCCAAGTTGTACTATAACGTGTTCAATATATACAAAATATGTGTTACTAAATGTGGCTCATATACATAAGGTTCTTTTACAAAAAAGCGATAAAAATGTGCGTTTTCACAGTAACAATAATTGTTGAGCAAATTGAAGGTTATTGCCCTTGTTATTAATTGACAAAACTTGGAATTCTGAGAAATAACATAATTTTCGTCTTCATGAAAATGTATGTATGTATTCATTTTTTGGTTGACATTTTTTGTGGCAATGAAACTAAAACATTGATGACATGTCATTGATATTGTCAAATTTTGTTCATCTATACTGGGTGCTCGCTTAGAAATATATATACAGGGTGTTTGCTTATCATGGATCTTGTTTGCTACTGTTGTAAAACCAAAACAGATGAACACAGGCTCTTATGCTGTTCTATTTGTCAAAAAAATTTCAGTATCGCTTGTTGTCCCGATATTACATCTGCTGACGCTAGGAAAATTCGAGCGGGGACAAGTGGTTTAAAATGGAATTGTTCTAATTGTATTAAGTTCGGGAATGAATTGGAAGGCTTAAGAAGTATCATCCTCAATTTGCAGAAGGATATTTTAGAATTAAAAAATAATACTAATTCTAATCAGACTTCCATATTTGTAACCGAAGATATAATTAATGAAATATCCGAACGTGAAGATAGATAAAAAAATATTATGATATTTGGTTCTCCAGAAGCTAATTCCGCTTCCAAACAGGAACAAATAAATTTAGATGTTAACTTAACTCAGGAGTTATTAGGTGATACTGGTGTTGAAGCTACTATTATTAAAACTATTCGTTTGGGTAGATTCTATGCTACTTCTTCGCGCCCTCGTCCAATTAAAATGTTTCTTTTTTCCAGGGATGATGTTAATAAAATTTTACGTAATACTAATAAATTAAAATCTAATGAAAAATGGTCCAACATTAATATATCTAGAGACAAAACACCTCGTCAAATTCAATATTATAAAGCAATAAATCAAGAATTAAATAAAAGACTGGCTAGTGGGGAAAATAATCTTACTATAAAATATGTCAACAACTCTCCCAAGATTGTAAAATCTTTAAACTAAAATCGCCCAACAGTGAACTCATCTCATTAAAGTTTTATTATCAAAACACCAGGGGACTTAATTCTAAGTCATATATTCTATCCTAATTGCTGTTTAGAATCCTTCGATGCAATATTCTTAACTGAAATTTGGTTGAATGCCTGTGTTAGAAATTCAGACTTCTTTCCTCCCCACTATAATATAATAAGATGTGATCGTGATTTTACTAATGTTGGGCGTTCTAGAGGAGGTGGTGTTTTAATTGCTCTAGATGACCGCATCAATTACACTATCTGTGACATTTCAAATATTCAGTCTTCGTTTCCTTTAATCGATCTTATTGTTTGTCAATGTCAATTTAATAATATAGTAGTTACTTTTTTCTTAATTTATATCCCGCCAGATATTAACTGAAATTTTCTTTGATGAACTTGAGCTTTTACTTTTCAACGAAAATATCTATGAGAATATCGTTCTACTGGGTGATTTTAATTTGCCTAATCTATTTACAAATAGTTCTGTTAACTGTTCTAAATCTTCTTGCTTCAGAAACTTTTGTTCTTCTTTGAATTTAATTCATTATAATAATACTGACTTGGAAAATTACAATAAATTAGATTTAGTTTTATCTTCGGTTTTATCTAAACCAAATGCTAAATTGATGGTAAATAAATCTGATACTTCATTGGTACCTGAAGACCGCACACCTCACGTTTATCATCCAGCTTTAGTACTGGACTTTGATATTGAACCAATTGTAAAACAAACATAGTTTCCATCTGCTAATGACGCTCAGTACAACTTTCGTAGAGCAAACTTAATTAAACTATACGACGACATTTTCAATACAGATTGGTCATTTCTAAACGAATATTCAGATGTTAATCTTGCGCTTAATCAACTTTATAAAAGCTTATATTCCATCATAAATGAGTCTGTCCCCAAATTTACGTTTAAGAAATCAAATTTTCCGCCTTGGTACACTTCTCAAATCAAATATAATATTAAGAGTAAGGAGTGTTATAGGAAAAAATGGCTAAAATTTAGAAATCCATATTATCTTGGTGAATTCAAAAGATTAAGATCTCTTACCAAAATTGAGATTCAGGAAGCATATAGTTCATTTGTGCAATGTGCTGAAACTAACATTAAAAATCAACCGTCAGATGTTTGGAAATATGTTAGATTAAAACAAGGAACTACTCGTATCCCTGGTAAACTTAGTGACGAGCAATGTGAGTATAGTAACTCTCAAGATGTAGTTGATGCCTTCGCTAAACACTTCACTCATTCATTTTCTCTTAGCACTCCTTATATTCCAACTTCTGATTTCACATTTCACTCATCATTCTCTTTACCTCGTGTAGCTGAAGAAGATCTTTTATCTATTATGTCCTCATTTTCTAATAAATTTACAGCCGGTGAAGATCAGATTCCGAGTTTCCTTATAAGAGATACTAGATTTGTTTTAGCGCAACCACTGGTTTTAATAATTAATTTAGCTATAGTTAGCTCGACTTTCCCAGAACGCTGGAAACAAACAAGGATAACTCCTGTCTTGAAAAAGAATGATAAGGCTATTATTAGCAATTACCGCCCTATTTCAGTTTTAAATAACTTTAGTAAGATTTTTGAAATTGTAATATACCGCATTATATACAATAATGTTTATTCTTTTATTTCGCCTAATCAGCACGGTTTTATGCGCGGACGCTCAACGGTTACAAATCTAGCATCCTTTTCTCAGTTTGTCTCTGAAACTATCGATGAATGTAGCCAAGTTGACGTAATTTTCACTGATTTTTCAAGTGCCTTCGGTACTATAGACCATGGTTTACTCTTAAATAAAATTAGTGCTTTAGGTGCAGCCCCGTCCTTAGTCAATTTACTGCACTCATATTTGAATAATCGTCAATGTTATGTTACTTATAATGGTTTCTCCTCCTGCTCCTTTCAATCAACCTCTGGCGTACCCCAAGGATCTAACCTAGGCCCACTCTTATTTATTATATTCATTGATGAACTTATTCGATCTTTTACTTGTGAAGTACTTGCTTATGCAGATGATATTAAAATATTCACCAAAATTAATTCTTTCAACGATTGCTCACTACTTCAAAGTAATATTGATAACATGGTTGATTGGTGTAATAAAAATAAATTAAAATTAAATATCAGTAAATGTTGTTCTGTAACCTATACGCGCCGTATCAACAAAATAAGTTATTCATATATAATGCAGGCAGTTAATCTTGTTCATAATTCTTCAATAAAAGATCTTGCTGTAACTTTTTGCTCTAATTTTGTTTTTCTTGAACATACAAACAATGTGTGTCGTTCTGCTATAAACTTCATTATTAGAATATCCAAAATGTTTAAAGATATTACTGTATTAAAATCTTTATTCTCTGCCTTAGTTTTGAGCAAAATTGAGTATGCTGGCTTAATTTGGTTTCCTTCTACTTTAAATCAATCCATGGCCTTGGACAGAATTTATCGTAGATTTTTAAAAAATTTATCGTTCAAAATTGATAATGTTTATCCAGATAGAGGAATTGATCAGCAGGCTCTCCTACAGCGTCACTCCATGACCACTCTCAGTTCCAGGCGTGAAAATTCATGTGCCAGATTGCTGTGATCGCTGGTCCACAACAAGGTAGATGCTCCTTTTCTCCTATATCGTTCCATGTCCCAAGGATGGCCTCCAGATATGCTAGCACCTTTTACCTTGTCGCTTGCCGTACTGATGTCCTTCAACGTTCACCTATTTATATAATGTGCCGATATGCCAACCAAATTTATGAAGATATACTCGTATTTATGTAAACACATCTCATTATTATTTTGTTTTATATATGTATATTTAATATTCTCTAAATTCTTAATATTTATGTTGTTCTATATACCCTGTAATTGATTCACTGTTGGGTAATAAAGTATTATTATTATTATTATTATTATTATTATTATTATTAGTATTATTATTTAAAAAAAAGAACTGGTGTAAATAGAGGGCCATTTATTTGCGAATAGTATTGTGCATAATGTTTATATATCTGTTTTGTTTGCACAAAACGTCCTAGTTTTTTAATACATAGTTCAGTAGAAGTTTGATCAGATATAAACTACATTTGTAACTTCCCGCATCAGTAACTGTAAACTTGGTGCATCAAGAAAAATTGCCCCATTAAAGAAATTACCATTTGTTTCCTATGTTAATTTATTTATTTTAAAGATTTTTTGTTGGGAAAACAAAAAAGGGTGGTTAGAGCAGCGAGTCCAAAACTTTACAATTGTGAATAACAACAAGAAATATTTAATTCAGTGGTTTTCAACTCAGTTTTCAACCTTTCAAGAAAATTAATATCTGAAAGCGTCAAAGGACCTTAAATGGAACGAAATAAATTGTGAAAAGAAAATGTCAGCCACCGGGATTTGAATCCAAGATCTTTATACTTTTCCGAGGTAACGCTGTACCATCTAAGCTCTAAGTTATGGCAGTAATTTGATGACTGACATGATCTCTCATATCATAGAGTATATTTTGAATTAAACGATTTTATTTTGTACTTCCATTATCTTTATTTGTAAAAACATAATTTTTTTACAACGTTTCGAAAGCGAAAATCTGCTGTTGTCATCCGGTGATCTGACACTACTGACTGAAGGTCGCTACAGACTACGCTGACGTTTTATGTTAACACAACACAACAGGTCACATCAGGAACACATCATATATTCACACTATTATAACGTTTTATTGAGTCATATCTACATAGTTTCTTTCGTTTGGTACTTTTGGTAATTACGAAGAGACTTTTCTATACAAGAAAACAAGGAATAAACTCGCTATTATGAATCTACAACGAAGTACATTATTAATTAAAAAATATAACCTAAAATATACTGTACATACCTCTCTGACGCCATCTGATGCCTGACAAAATCTGGAAGTTTGGAAATCGTATAACACGTCAAAATGTGCATCTGACGCAATAACACGTCAGAACACAACACATCAGAACAATCTGAACATTCCCATAAAGAATAATGGATTAGATTTTCACTTAACAAGCCATAACGCGTCATAATGCGTGTTGACACGAAACGTCAGCGTAGTCTGTATCCACCTTAATTCCTTAACATACGAGCTTTATATCTGGTGTTATGGGGGTGAACATTAGTGACGGGTGGCTGGTCGGGTCCAATGGCTGGGTCGAGCGTCCTGTGTGTTTGGGTCTCAATGGTTAGGCTGGAGCCTGCTACGATGTGTTTCCTTCAGATGGGCCGAATTTCCAACTCGGCTGGCTGAAAACTGTTTTTTTGTTCTTTTGAATGATGGCTGCATCTTTGAACTTCCTCTTGTACCAATGTTCTTCTTTCTTGAGGATTTTTGCCCCCTCCCACTGGATACGGTGATGGTGTTCCCACGCGTGGTCTGCAAGTCCGGATTTTGACGTCTCTCCTCTCTCAATCAAGAAAAGAAAAACCGAACAACAAGAGCGAAGCAGGTAAATAGAGACAAAGGAAGAGAAACGGGATGGCCAGCTACATGACTATATGGGGGTGATTAGTAGGGTCCATATCTATGAAATAAAATAGAATTTGAAGTGGTACAACGTCGTATTTTTTTAAAATAATTTTAAAAGTATCTTATATTGTTAAATATTCCGCCTATGTTTAAGGGTTAACTACAAACCCCCTACGGAATGGCCAGCTACATGGCTATATGGGGGTGATTAGTAGGGTCCTTATCCTTGAAACAAAATAGAATTTGATGTGGTACAACGCCTTATTTTTTTAATAATATTAAAAATATTTTATATTGTTGAATATTCCGCCTATGTTTAAGGATTAACTACAAACCCCCTACGGGATTGCCAGCTGTATGGCTATATAGGGGTGATTAGTAGGGTCCTTATCCTTGAAACAAAATAGAATTTGAGGTAGTACAACGCCTTATTTTTTTTAATAATATTAAAAATATCTTATATTGTTAAATATTCCGCCTATGTTTAAGGGTTAACTACAAACCCCCTACCGGATGGCCAGCTATACGGCTATATGGGGGTGATTGTGTAGCTGTCCATGCCGTAGGGGGTTTGTAGTTAACCCTTAAACATAGGCGGAATATTCAACAATATAGATACTTTTAATATTATTTTTAAAAAATACGGCGTTGTACCACCGCAAATTCTATTTTATTTCATAGATAAGGACCCTACTAATCTCTCCCATATAGCCATGTGGCTGGCCATCCCGTAGGGGGATTGTAGTTAACCATTAAACATCGGCGGTATATTCAACAATATATGATACTTTTAAAACTTCTTAAAAAAAATGGCGTTGTACCACCTCAAATTCTATTTTGTTTCAAGGATAAGGACCCTATTAATCACCCCCATATCGTTGTGTAGCTAGCCATCCCGTACGGGGTTTGTAGTTAACTCTTAAACATAGGCGTAATATTCAACAATATAAGATACTTTTAAAATTATTTAAAAAAATACGGCGTTGTACCACCTCAAGTTCTATTTTATTTCATAGATAAGGACCCTACTAATCACCCCCATATAGCCATGTAGCTGGCCACCCCGTAGGGGTGCAGCATTTAACTATTAGAATAAATTGTCTATTTCGATATAATATTTGGTCGTCTCATCTTTACTTATATTTTAATTAATATCTAGGGGCACTGGTAATTACCCTTACATTGCGTAATCATTGGATATTAGTTTATTATGCTACATATCATCCTTAGAAATGAAGAATTATGTCGCTGAGCGACGCGTCGCTAACTTCACCTCGATAGAGAAACGAACTATACATTCCTTATATAACGAGAGTCTCCGATAAAATCAAAAGGATCGCCAGCAAGTTAAACACATCAACCAGATATCAAACAATAACCACAATCAAGAACATCCTATCAACAACAAAACCAGAACAGTCACCAAAACTACAAACAGGCATCTAGCAGGTGGATTGTGAATGCAGAAAAACATACAAAGAAGAAACAAAACGACCATTGGACATCAGAATAAAGGAACACAGACGACTCACTGAGAGAGGAGAGACGTCAAAATCCGGATTTGCAGATTACGCGTGGGAACACCATCACCGTATCTAGTGGGAGGGGGCAAAAATCCTCAAGAAAGAAGAACATCGGTACAAGAGAAAGTTCAAAGAAGCCGCCATCATTCAACAGAACAAAAAAAAAAAACAGTTTTCAGCCAGCCGAGTGTGGAAATTCGGCCCATCTGGAGAAAACACATCGTAGCAGACTCCAGCCTAACCATTGAGACCCAAACACCCAGGACGCTCGACCCAGCCATTGGACCCGACCAGCCACCCGTCACTAATGTGCACCCCCATAACACCAGACATAAAGCTAGTATATTAAGGTATTAGTCAGTAGTGTCAGATCACCTGATGACGACAGCAGATTTTCGCTTTCGAATCGTTGTGAAGAATTTATGTTTTTACAAATAAAGATAATGGAAGTTCAAAATAAAATCGTTTTAATTCATAGAGAATATAACTGCTATAAAGGCTGTTTCAGACTACCCGTCCCAGTCTTTTTTTTCAGAGCCACTACGTCCTAGTCTAGAGGTTCAGAAAAACATAACTAGCATAACATAATCCTACCTGAAGAATTAAATGGTAGTAGTCCGGAATTTATCGAAAGTAGGAGTAACTACTCTCAGGTTTAAAATTTCAAATGGGAACCTAGGTCATGTGTAGTATCATTAGATGCGTATTCTAAAAACAAACAATTTTTGTTGGAAACATTTGTTTATATTAGGTTTTAGTTACGAAATAAATACTAAAAATTGTTTAATTGTTTTCTTTCCACCTTGATCGATGCATAGCCAGCTTATTCCTGTTTTTTACATGTTTAATTTGACATTTGCTACTTTAAATCACAGTGTCATACTAGCATGTAATTTTTGCGTGTGACAACATGGTGTCTTCAAACCGCCAAGGATTCGATATGCTGATGATGTTAGGTGAATGCCATGATAATTATTGTGCGGCTGAGAGGCTATACTCTGAGCGATACCTCAGCGTGCCAATCACTGGACGATTCGAGACGTCTGCCGCTCGCTGAGTGAAAATGCAGTGTTAAGTGTAGTCAATAATTTCAGCTGCACCGATCAAGGCGGAAGGCACTTCGAACATTTAAACAGTTTTTAGTATTTATATCGTGTGTCCAACAAAAAGTTGTTTGTTTTTAGAATACACATCTAACGATACGTGAGAGTTGTTACGCCTACTTTCGGTAAATTCCGGAAATCGAGACTACTCCTATTAAATTCGTCAGATAGGATTATGTTATGCTATTTTTTTTCTTGACCTTTAGGATGTTGTAGTTCTAGAAAAAAAGCCTAGGATGGATGGTCTGAAACACCTGTATATTTCTCTTTAAAAGGACCATGAAAAGTGGTATAGACGATAATTTTATTGGATTTAATGCCGATCATCTGAATTCTCTCAGTAACAGTAATAATTTTACAATATTCTATTATCCAATTTTGATTTACCGGCTGCATATGAAATCCATTGTTTCTAATGTTGTTTGCCAGAATTTTCATCTAATTGCGGCATATATCTTAATATATTCTTTATCTATTTAATGCACTTCTACAATTCACTATCATACTCATTTAATGAAATTCCACAATCACTACGGAACTTAATTATACACGTCCGCCTCCTACAGTACTTGAAATGAGACTCCGTGCTATGAGTAAAGCTGCATTTAGAGTGTACATAGCGTAACATAACGTAAAGCACATATAAATAGTCCATATACCACTTTGTTCAGTTATATAGCATAGTATAACATACCATGACATAAGAAATGTCCAAATTCCATTTCGTGTGCTATGCTCTGTTCTTTCTATACTGTTTGTCGCTATAATATATTTTTTTATAATTTTGAAGGTAAGTATTAAAAATTTCGTAAAATTAAAATTTATTTAAAATGATAATATTGATCTAGTTTTATAATTAAAATTTATGTTTATATATATATATATATATATATATATATATATATATATATATATATTATTTTGAAGCAATAGAATATGTATATTTTTAAATAATAGACGTGGATAATTAATAATAATAATAATGTACCTAGCTATAATCTCGTTCAACGAGAAAACGTACCCGATCATGAACCAATTTTGTATTATTATTTCATTGTTACAATTATTATATTGGTTCCTTATTTATATTATATTTGGTGTCATTTTATTAGATGAATCTAAAAATGATAATAATAATAATACAACTTTAGTATTATTTCCCCTGTCTAAATTTTATATAGATGCTGACGCGAAATTTACGTTCTTTCGTTGAACGATGTATATAAATATTGTTCTACAAAACTTCGTGGTATGTCACGTTATGTTTAAGAAATACTATGTCATTTTATTCCAGACGTGGTTAAAATAAAACGCCAAAGGTGCTACTAATTTTTTGAAAGCTCTGAACAGGTATACAAGTATGAATAATAATATATTTTGACTCATACTTTGGACCTCAGAGTTGTAATTGTTTAGCAGCCATATAAACGGAACGGACAAAGGGATACGAATATTAACAAGTTATGAAGTTCCACTTATCAATATAGTTTTGTGAATAACACTTTTTGTTGAATAACTTCTAAACATAAAAATGCCATAGACCTCTTTGAATTTAAATGCTTCAATTATTAGTCACATTTTGCAAAGAGAAGAAGATCAGCAATGTTGACGTCACACAGGTTTTATTGTCGTTTTCTCGAATTTTATTAGTTTTTAACAAATTTAAAGTACATTATTTTGAATTCTAATATTATATGGATTAAAAATATTTTGATCACATACCCCACTAAAAATGTTGCAAAAGTTGTAAATTTTATAATTAACTACTATTATTGTTTGTAATGAAATTATTAATAATGCATACCTCTATATTGTTTTTAGGTTTAGCAGATTCTTCAATTATTTAATTCAATATGGATTAAAAAATACTGGAAATTACGCTCTATAAAATAATAAAATAAAAGTTAATAATTGTTTTGTCCTTTGAAGGACTGGTATTAACTATAAAACATAACCATTATTGCTTTTCATTCATTTAAGATTGATACAATAAAGGTACATTTTTTACAGATGAATTTTGCGCTCGTATTTGTTTCATTAACAGATTAGTCAATTCATCTTTTTCTCTTTTCATTAGTCCTGTGACATCCAGCTGTCTCTTTTCCTACTTTTCCAATCTATAATATAACACGGGTTGTACAAACGTTATCTTTTTGTTCTTTCCATTTTGACATGCGGCAAATATGATAAAATATTTTATTAATCCCGTCATATTTTTCGATATTAAATTTCAATATTGGGATGTAAAATTGATGGTATGTAAATTTTGAACATTTTAGAGTTGAATTGTATATTTAGTTAATAAATATAGAATGAAAACTACTAGCATGAAAAAAATAAAATTATTGGTTTGAAAAAGGAATAATAATATATTTTATTTTACATACACAATTGCTAATTTTGTTATATTTAATTTAATAGTGAGTTATATTTACCCAATATATGGATACGTGGTTGGTGTTATTAAATAAATATATTTTATGTCAAAATATATTTTAGTGTTAACATTGAGTTCATTTTATGTACCTATCCATCCACATCCGTACTTTCCGAATAGAAATTAAAAGTATTTTTAATTAGAGTTTTTATGCAGACAAAATTAATTTTCGATTATATGCAAACTGCTGTAATAGGTAATCGGAAATTACAAAATGGATGAACTTTTCAAACTGCATTTAATAATTTTAAGCTAATTGCCTTTTATTTGAATTTTATTTTATAATTAAAAACTCTTAATTCCTGTAATTTACTTAGTGAACAACTATAATTATTCTTTTATGAACCTTTTCATTTTCTTTATATTTTATTTGTTTTCTATACTTCAAATTGAAAAGTCAGTGTTAACTTATATTTTAATAAAAAAAATATTAATTTGGGCTGTTGTTTATTATTTCTCTCTACAAAAATAATAATAACTAAAGAATTATAAAAAAAGTATTGAATAAATAATAAAATTTCACTATATTTTTGAATACATTCTATATAGATATCTTATAAAAAATAAAAACTTCTCTTAATAATAATGTTCTTCATTTCATATTACACACTCACTGTACTTTCACATATGGGTCAAAGTATTTCAGTATACTCGTTTTCGTTTATAAAACTAATTCACTCAACCACTTCTGGAATTTGAAAACATTTCAATGTTCAATTCTTTTTACGTCCATTAAAAAATGTGTACTGTTTTCATTAAAATGGGTTCATAAAGTATGTATTTGTTACACAATAAAAACGTGAAAAATTATTATTTTTTAATGCAAACGGATGAAAAAATGAAACGTTATACCTTTTTTCACGCTTTTATTGTAGACATAACAAAAAATGTATGCAATTACAGTAAAAAGTATCTTATTTTACTCCGCCTATTCATGAAATAAGACTATACTTTTATTCCACAAATATTAATGATAATATAATTTGACAATTAGTAATGAGTAATAACCGATTTATTTTATTTATAATGTTTATAAACCACTTGGATACAATTATTTGTGGTTAATAGTTGTGTAATTGGTTCAAACCATAAACCACAGATAATTGTGATAACATAGACCTGATAAACCATACTATAATTATAATTTACATTAATAATTCAACAGCTATAACATTTATAATTAAAGCATTTAAATTTAAACTGAACTAAGTGTAATCTTTATGATTAAAAGTTTATCAACAAAAAGTGTTCTCACTTCAAAACCGTTCAATGTACTCACAATTTTCTCAGTACATATAGTAATATGCAGTAAAATAAGAAAATGGTGTTTAAAAAATAAAGTTATGTGAAATTTGAAGTTTTTTGGTTCTTGCCAGAAACAAAAAGGAATCGTTTAATAAAAAAAGAAAAAAAAAATTAATGTAAAATAATATAAAATTATAAAAATGAAGAAAGAAATTCTGTAAAAAACAAAGTTAGAAAAAAAAAATAGAATTTTTTTGGTTTTTGTCAGATATATAATAACATTGTTTTTTTTACATGCATAGGTATATAAAATATATCTTTAATGTTTTTTACAATTTTTGCAAACGATGAAAAAATTATATAAATGAACATGACATAAAAAATAAAGTTATATAAAATGAAAACTTCTGTGGTTCTTGTTGGAATCAAAAAAGCTTATATTGTTTCACGCTTATATTTTTCGCCTTTTTGGGATATTTGCCGAAACCTTGTTGCTCACAATGTGACACAATATGGTGTTAGAATCAGATACTGTAATAAATGGACTTGTTTGAACCTAACTTAACCCTTCAATTAAAACTATATTCGTAATTTTTTTTATCATTCAATCGGACTTCCGTATTAATATTGGAAGAAATACATGAATGACTTTATTATTATTCTACGAACTCTCAATCAATACAAGTAATTTGTTAATGGAATTTTGAATTGTAATGAAAAGGTTGTCGAACCGCTGAATTCGTTTTTAATTTTTACCATGTAATGCGGTTATACACCTGTCAATTCACAGACATTGTGATGTTGCCGAGCTTGCATTACAAGGGTCATTTTTGTGTAATTCAATTGATTTGCAGGGGACAGAATTTCAACCCTACACTATATCACATGACGTACTTCACAGGCCCTTGTTATTAATATATTTTGCACTTGGGCACATGTTTATCGTGTTAAACAATTTTTAACACCCTACAGCGTAATTGGTGACGATTGACTAATAAACAGTGATTCAATTTTTGATTTTGTTGATTTTTGCAGCATAATATACATGCCTACATCGAAAAAGATACATAAATATTTGTTTTTAAATTTATGATAAAATACGGTATCTGCAAAGTTTAACATAGCAGACATCTAGAATATTAAATTAGATTAAACAAAATTAAATTATTTAACAAACTATTATAAGCCCTAGATATAATGGCCCGTATTACGAGCGCGCTTTTATGGAGCACATTTCTCATAAGAATATAATCTAAAAGCGCACTCCATAAAAGCGCTTTTATTATAAAAGTGAGCCCGTAATACGGGTCTATATATTTTCATTTATAAATATATCCAATCAGCATCTCATCATGTTAAAAGAAGAGATCACAATTTTTTTTTGTAGTAAAACACAAATGAGTATTTCTGCTTCTTATTCTTCTCCATATCCTTGATACCCGTAGTCAGGTGCAGGATAATAATAATAATAATAATAATAATAATAATAATAATAATAATAATAATAATAATAATAATAATAATAACAACAATAATAACAATAATAATAACAATAATAATAACAATAATAATAACAATAATAATAACAATAATAATAACAATAATAACAATAATAATAAGAATAATAAGAATAATAAGAATAATAAGAATAATAAGAATAATAAGAATAATAAGAATAATAAGAATAATAAGAATAATAAGAATAATAAGAATAATAAGAATAATAAGAATAATAAGAATAATAAGAATAATAAGAATAATAAGAATAATAAGAATAATAAGAATAATAAGAATAATAAGAATAATAAGAATAATAAGAATAATAAGAATAATAAGAATAATAAGAATAATAAGAATAATAAGAATAATAAGAATAATAAGAATAATAAGAATAATAAGAATAATAAGAATAATAAGAATAATAAGAATAATAAGAATAATAAGAATAATAAGAATAATAAGAATAATAAGAATAATAAGAATAATAAGAATAATAAGAATAATAAGAATAATAAGAATAATAAGAATAATAAGAATAATAAGAATAATAAGAATAATAAGAATAATAAGAATAATAAGAATAATAAGAATAATAAGAATAATAAGAATAATAAGAATAATAAGAATAATAAGAATAATAAGAATAATAAGAATAATAAGAATAATAAGAATAATAAGAATAATAAGAATAATAAGAATAATAAGAATAATAAGAACAATAAGAACAATAAGAACAATAAGAACAATAAGAACAATAAGAACAATAAGAACAATAAGAACAATAAGAACAATAAGAATAATAAGAACAATAAGAACAATAAGAACAATAAGAACAATAAGAATAATAAGAATAATAAGAACAATAAGAACAATAAGAACAATAAGAACAATAAGAACAATAAGAACAATAAGAATAATAAGAATAATAAGAATAATAAGAATAATAAGAATAATAAGAATAATAAGAATAATAAGAATAATAAGAATAATAAGAATAATAAGAATAATAAGAATAATAAGAATAATAAGAATAATAAGAATAATAAGAATAATAAGAATAATAAGAATAATAAGAATAATAAGAATAATAAGAATAATAAGAATAATAAGAATAATAAGAATAATAAGAATAATAAGAATAATAAGAATAATAAGAATAATAAGAATAATAAGAATAATAAGAATAATAAGAATAATAAGAATAATAAGAATAATAAGAATAATAAGAATAATAAGAATAATAAGAATAATAAGAATAATAAGAATAATAAGAATAATAAGAATAATAAGAATAATAAGAATAATAAGAATAATAAGAATAATAAGAATAATAAGAATAATAAGAATAATAAGAATAATAAGAATAATAAGAATAATAAGAATAATAAGAATAATAAGAATAATAAGAATAATAAGAATAATAAGAATAATAAGAATAATAAGAATAATAAGAATAATAAGAATAATAAGAATAATAAGAATAATAAGAATAATAAGAATAATAAGAATAATAAGAATAATAAGAATAATAAGAATAATAAGAATAATAAGAATAATAAGAATAATAAGAATAATAAGAATAATAAGAATAATAAGAATAATAAGAATAATAAGAATAATAAGAATAATAAGAATAATAAGAATAATAAGAATAATAAGAATAATAAGAATAATAAGAATAATAAGAATAATAAGAATAATAAGAATAATAAGAATAATAAGAATAATAAGAATAATAAGAATAATAAGAATAATAAGAATAATAAGAATAATAAGAATAATAAGAATAATAAGAATAATAAGAATAATAAGAATAATAAGAATAATAAGAATAATAAGAATAATAAGAATAATAAGAATAATAAGAATAATAAGAATAATAAGAATAATAAGAATAATAAGAATAATAAGAATAATAAGAATAATAAGAATAATAAGAATAATAAGAATAATAAGAATAATAAGAATAATAAGAATAATAAGAATAATAAGAATAATAAGAATAATAAGAATAATAAGAATAATAAGAATAATAAGAATAATAAGAATAATAAGAATAATAAGAATAATAAGAATAATAAGAATAATAGGAATAATAGGAATAATAAGAATAATAAGAATAATAAGAATAATAAGAATAATAAGAATAATAAGAATAATAGGAATAATAAGAATAATAAGAATAATAATAAGAATAAGAATAATAATAAGAATGGTAATAATAATAGTAATAATAATAGTAATAAGAATAGTAATAATAATAGTAATAGTAGTAATAATAGTAGTAATAATAGTAAATAATAATAGTAATAATAATAATGATAATAATAATAATAATAATAATAATAATAATAATAATAATAATAATAATAATAATAATAGTAATAATAATAATAATAATAATAATAATAATAATAATAATCATAATAATGTGGTCTCGTGGCCGACGCCAAATATTTCTAATTTTAAATGGCATAAAATTGGCCCCTGTGGTGCATTCTCCACGCCAGCAATGAGTTCCTGTGAGGTGACGCCTTGTAAACGCCCGCACGGTACAAATATGTCATCATCATTACCGATATGATGATGATATATTTATTTATAATAATATTAATAATAATTATAATTAGCTTAATACATTACTACATCTGTAAATTTTATGATTGTCGAAATTTAAATAAATATTCGTATAAGCACGGACCACAAAAAGCTACAAGCTTTAATAATGTTACAGTATAATATGATACGGGTATCCAAACAGAAATACAAGCAAATAGACCAGATATTGTCATAAAAACAAAGAAAGTAACTTACCTTATTGATGTTTCTGTACGGATAATAAGATTATTGCTAAGACTGCCGAGAAACTTCTGAAATTTAAAAATTTAGAAATCGAAATTAAAATAATGTCGAAAACAAAAACTTGCCCATAATAATAGGAGCTACGGGTTCGTTTACGACGATTTTCTCAAGAACATTGAAAAAATGCCTGGTAAACATGACCCTTTTGAAATCCAGAAAACGGCAATAATTGGAACAGCACATATAAGAAAGGTGCTCACATAGATACCCATACCCAAGCTGCTTAGTAAGCGGCCGGATGGTGTGGTTCCTCCGAACTGCGGAATACATGTTTGTCCAGAATTTCGGGACCAATAGTAATTTGTATAATAATGTAATGTATAATAGGTCTGTTCGTTTGTTTTACACTAACTTGTACAACATGTACTGAGAATTCGTCATTAGTGCAGTTTAGTACAAAATAGTACACTTATTTTCTAAATACAAATGAACAGAAATTAGACAAGTTAGTGCAAATTATAGGTTAACTAGCAAAAATAATAATAGTTTTCATTGGAAAGGATTTTTTCATGTTCATCTCTTACAAGAAAACATTTATTTTGATTCATATTTAGATTAGATTTCGGTTTTTAGAAAAAATATAATGCCAATTACAAGTTCACATCAGCCTGTTTGTCAAATTACTGTGACGTTATAACCTGCACTAAGTGTACTAGCTCGGGAGGTAGTACAGTTCTGACAAGTTAGTGCAATACGCACGACTACAAACGAACACACTGCAGACAATTTAGAACACACAAACGAACATATTTTTCACAAAATTACAAGTTCGTGCAGCGGGAACCATACAAACGAACAGGCCTATTATGTATCTGTAGTTTGTGAAATAAAAGAATAATAATAATAATTTAAAATGAAAGCGCTATTATCTGACTGAATCAGAACATCTTAATTATTAGTAACTACAATGTTGGTTAGAATGGTTAGCAGTGGTTGTTAAACGGCTTAAAGAGTTGATCTGCACTAGTCTTAATTGGATATAATACAAGTACCTATTCCATCGCTGATGATATTAATTTTAATTATAATTTTCACAAGTTATGATATTAAAATAGCGTGCTTACCCTTCGAGGGGTTTCAATCCAACTTCCTACAATAATACAAGCCGAGTTTTTTTTGCTTTATTTGGAGTTGGAAAGTTGGGGACGTGACTATTTAACAAAGTACGCCATAACCATATCATTCTGTGGGAGACAAGTATATAATATCCAATATACCCGCGAAAAAATCTGACAATTTTGAAAAATTACCTTCCGGAATGAAATCAACATGCACGTTTTTCAAAACAATTTTCAGGAAAAATACTGACAAGCTGTACGTACTTCAACTGCGTGTGATTGGTTTTAAGGATTAATGTTATTTACATGACATTTAAATTCATATTTATTTAATAACAGCGAATTAATAATCGATTTAATTACTTTCCAATTAAAATTTTTATTTTACTTTCATATTACTGTATATTTATTAAAAACGAATAATAACTTTATATAGTTACAGTTGACTTTATATATATATATATATATATATATATATATATATATATATATATATATATATATATATATATATATATATATATATATATATATATATATATATATATTTATATATACATATATATGTTGATGTGAAATTTATAATTAAATTTTGCTAGATATATAATAGCAAATAGTAATATAACTATATTAATTAATAAATATACAAACATTCATGAAAGGGGAAACTACGTATGTAACTTTAAAATGCTAGTCAATAGTTTTTGATACAAATTCTATATTACTACATGAAACCAAAGTGCACTTGTTTCATGAAACTCAAAAGATTTTAAAATATAAACAAATTTATTATCACGGCTAAATACCCATTTCTGGATGTACCAATCTGCTTTTATTTGCAGATTTCGATAATGACGATGTATCTGTACCGTTGAATGTGTTTACCAGGTGTCATCACAAGCGGCCGTGAAGAGAGCACCAAGCATGGCAAGGTGTTCGTTTTATTTGGTCCACTATTGTTGTCTCAAGAACTATAAGAGCTATGAGGTCGTTTAAAGTAGCAAACAATTTGTATTTTATAATACTATTTTAATAAGCATAAAATTATTTTTTTCGACCAGTGGTTCACAAACTGTGGAGACCAACTTTGTTATTTTAAATGGATCTATGTATTTTTTATTTGCTTACTCGATAGAAAATTTTATTCTGACTTCAGTGATATAAATATTTGCATACCCTTAGATAACGATTTTGT
The DNA here is from genome assembly GCA_963082715.1 of Harpalus rubripes. Taxonomy (NCBI): domain Eukaryota; kingdom Metazoa; phylum Arthropoda; class Insecta; order Coleoptera; family Carabidae; genus Harpalus; species Harpalus rubripes. The sequence goes on along the minus strand of OY720458.1, from coordinate 19,464,523 downwards.
TTGAAAAACATGTATATAAAGTTTTATATTAATTTGATTAAAATATTGTTCTAATAAGAGTGCAACGAATGGAAAAAATGAGTACGTGTTCATTTTTATGCTTAGAAGTAGAATGCTATGGAAGAAATATGTGAATATTTTGTTTGCGTTGACATTTATGATCAATTTATGGAACAAAATACTCACTTCTTTCTATCAGGACACTCTAATTGTACCTAAAAAATAACATGTATTCATTTTATATATTTATGTTCAATTATGGTCATATACCCCATAGTGGGTTCCGAATGACTCGAACACAACAGTTCTTTTTTTTATAAATAGTTCTATAGGTAAACAAACGCAATAAATAAATATATATATATATATATATATATATATATATATATATATATATATATTAAATTTTAAGTAAGTTTTCTTTTATATGGAACATGGGACAAGTTTCTTTTTTCTTCATAATCCTTGCTTGAATTTAAAGATTCAATTTGACGTTTATCTCGCACTGTTTATCCACTTAAATTCGAGATAAACAGGTCGGTTTAGCTCTAAGTGAAGTATTTTAAATAATGGGTTAAGTTAACTAACCGACTTGAAACTTTGCGAGATAAACGGTTAAGGCTATGGTTTACCCTCAAAATTTCTTGTAAACTTGTAAATAATTATTAAAAATATATAGTACTACACTCAAGACTTATAGAAACTGTTTGCTTCGAGGGTTGTTTCAAGATCGTGAGCGTTTGATATTATTATAGTAAACTCATCCGCAAAATTTTCTATCTGTTGTTGATTAACAGCAGCGGATAAACGCATATTATCCTGTAGTTACTTTAAAACATGCGCCATAAACAAACTGGAGATAAGAGTTAGTTTTAAGTCACTAGATTTTTAAGCTGGTTATGTCACTGCGAGATAAACGTAGTCTATCTGTAGATTCTGTAAGGAATCTTCCGTTTACACTACACGTAGATTAAGAACTACGAGTTTCTCGACAGACGTGGGTACGCCTTTCAACTCTAATGACATATGTTTTTCAGATGCTGCAAGTACTAATGACTTAATTTGATGAAGCTTTTGCTGAATTTACTCAGAATCCATTAGCTCCACACTATGTAGAAAAGTATAGTTTAGTTTGCTTAGAAACCTGCGTTGCAATAAGGATGTAATTGAGGTATTTTTTTTACAAAAACCGAACATATCTAAAAAATCAAATATCCAGGATCGTTTCATGTCAAAACCGTTTATTGTATAAGTACCATTTTTTTTCATTTTTATTTATTTAGTACAAAGTGCCCAACAGGATAAATCCCAAAAAGGGCATGAAAAACAATAAAATACACAAATTTTGTAGTTTGACAAAATAAGGATGAAAGAGGGTTAAGAGACAGGAATACAATTTTAAGTCAAACATTTGAGAAGGTGTGTAGGCTTTAATTGAAAATCGCCAGAAGCCGATTATTTTAGTTTATGATAAAAACACATGCGACATATGGGAGACAAAAATAGGACATTAGTTTTAGCTGTAGGTACGTAGAAGATACTCGTATATGATTGTATGTATGACGCGTGAATATACTAGGAGTATGGAAATTAAGAAGGCTGAGACATAGAGGGTCGTTCATATCCCCATGAATTAATTTAGAATGTAGATAGATAATAGACAGAGTCAATTTTACGTCTTTCTGTTAAACTACATAATTTTAACATTTCAAGCAAGTTTATGTATGATATTTAAATATTGGAGTACACATTAAACGTTTTGAAATAAGCAAATTTAAGGAATTTCTTTTGAATTTTTCGTATACGATCTTGGTGACATTCATAAAGGGGGGTTGCAAACGATGGAGTAATATTCTATTTTATACCGTACAACATTATAATACAGGGTAAAAATGGATGAAATATTCCTGAACGGTCAAGTAAGTATTGTATAAATAAATATATTATCACAGCATATTACCCATTGCTGGGTTGTCAATCTGCTTTGTACGCAGATATCGGTACTGAGTAATGTTGATGACATATTCGGGGCACTCATTGATGGCGCGGAAATAATTTTTGGCGTTGGTCGGAATCAAACATGTTTCCCCAGATTTGCAATCAGACATTCAGGTACCCGGCCACAAGACCCCATATATAATAAGAATTTTAAATACAAGACTATAAAAGTCAAATGCTCTTTACGTATAAAAATAAAGCACTTCATGTTTACAAAATCATAGACTAATCTCACGATGATATTAGTCTATCAAAAAATATAGTTAGGACTAGTTTAGTCTTGTAGGATTACAGATATATAACTTCTTTTTTTTAAATGAAGATGAAGTGATAAAAAACAGATCTGTTCGTTTCGCTACTTCGCATCAACGGATTGTCGCCGCATCCATACACTTTGTATGGACGCGGCAGTAAACCGTAGAAGCAAAGTAGCAAAACAAACTGACCTAATTAATGATTATGCGAAATTGAACGAACAAAGAAAAAACTACATAATAACCTGAAGCCCAATAACCAATCAAATAACATAAAAGATGCCCTACTGTAACAAACAGAATAATGTAATAAAATAAAAATAAATAAATAAATAAATATATAATCACGGCATATTACCCATTGCTGGGTGTGCCAATCTGCTTTGTTCGCAGATATCGGTAATGATGATGACATATTTGTACCGTACGGGCGTTTACCAGGCGTCACCTCACGGGCACTCATTGCTGGCGTGGAGAGTGCACCACAGGGGTAAATTTTGTGCCATTTAAAATTCGAAAATATTTGGCGTCGGTTCGGATCGAACCCTGTTCTCCAGATTCGCGACCAGACACTCAGGCACGTGGCCACGAGACCCCATAAAATACCTAATCGATACACAATCAATCAAGATGTTACATAAGATAGTATTAATTTATGATTTAATATACCGAGGTATTAGTGAACGAAGTTGTCGAAATACAAAAAAGTTAATAATAAAAAATACATCCTTATATTTGAATATATATTTACCCCAATTCCGTAACATAGTTCTTAACTCTTAGCAATATTGCTATAGCGATTAAGCAATAATACCTAATTGCAAACACTGAATAGCGCATGCAAATTACAGGCTTTACATTTGTTTTTATACCTAAGTTAAGTTACAATTTTTAGCAATATATCTAAGACTTAACAACTTTCTTACGGAATTGAGGTGAATGATCAATAGGTATTTTTTTTGTTTTGTGAAATAAACTTTATTTACCTTTGTTAATTTTTTTAGATGTAATGACCAAACTATTTTTTAATTTATTATAATCTACTACACCCTGTACTAAACAGTTTTTCCTAATCTTTCATGTTTTCTGAATTCAACAAAGAAGTTGTTTGAATTGCTAATGTTGTATTTGTGCATCTCAGAGACTTTTTAGTAATTTTAACCAGGTAAGGGAAGCAACAAATCAATTGATACCGGTTTCTATAGTTTCTTTTAGAATCAGATTTTGATTGTTCTTGTATACAAAAATATAGCCTTTTTAGCGTATTATTACACAATCAATCTCATTTCGGTATTTTTATATAAATGAGGATAATAGTTTTTAGTTTGCTGACGATTTTTTGTGAGCAAGACATGACGTACTTAATCAACGCTGAGCCCCTACGCATATTCAGTGGTATTTACTGGTTAATTGTGGTTAGATCGGTATTCGAAGCAATGATCTGTCACTAAATAAGCGCGCTTTGTATTGAGGGCTGAGTTTTTAGCGCGGTATAATTGGTGTTTCTGGAGTAAAGAGAACGTAATTTATGTAGAAAGGAATAGAAGATGAACGCAAGATGTGGATTTGGAAGAAAATCAAATTGTTGGTTTCGCTAAACAGGATTGAGAGTAGTGCTGAGATTTCAATAATTGTTTCTGATAGATATTTACTCGAATCTGAATTTGAGAGCGAGATTGGTAAATTTGATTTCACATCGACATGCGCGGTAGTCCTGGCTGAAATCACTTGACATTTGACGTGTTACAAAGATTAGTTATATAAGCGACTAGTAAACATGAACTACTGCACCAATGCTGAAATGAGGTTGGAATAAAACCAGATTAAACGGATACAAGTTGAAAAATTTAACAGTTTTTGCCGTTTGAAATATGTTGCCATCCGCCTCAGTTAGGATTGTGATGGACGGAATTAAAAATGTGCACAACGCAAGCTAATTTTTCAATTTTTAAAACGTCAATTTTAAATCATACAAGTGCACGTCAATTGGCAATTTATTTTGAGCTTCTGTAGTAATGAATAGGATTTTCATTTTCAAAAATTTCAAGAAACTAATACATTTTTTACCAAATGCTGACTGCGTCAATCTTTATAATATTACAATAAAGAAAATAAATTCAAAAGCATCCAAATGCCATTTTCATATTTTATTTCACCGAAACAGTTTTGCATGAAACAATAAAGATAATTGCAACTTCTTCTATAATTGATATCTTTAACCACAAAAATAAATAAATTCAGATAAAATACTATATATTCGTCAAAATGACTGATACATAAATCACATAGTGAAATATAACACTTAAACCATATAGAGCTATCTAAGTTGAATACTGGTGGTATAATTACTAGAAATAAATAAATAAATGGTGAATGCATGCAGTTACTTACTTTTCGAAAATAATAGTTTAGAGTCTCTTTAAAAATGAAAAAGAAAATTCTAAAAATGATTTGGATATAAAGTCCCGGTTTAAAGCAAAAGGAATCACCCTAGTGTATTCGCATCGAGATGAATTTGTCTGGAATATTCGAGAGATATTTATCAAACAAGAATTTTCGTTGAGAGAGAGGCATATTCTTATTGTATTATTACGCAAAAAAATCGTTTCTTTCATGTGTTTGACGTAGCGAATAAATCTCTAAGTTTTCAATATAATGCACCTGCAAAAAAAAACATATCGAGCATTCATTTTTAAGCATTGCTTGATGGAAATGTCAAATCAACTTACTGCTTGCGAATTCCGTGTACGATTCCATTCATGTTGTTTAACTTATTGCTTTTATTCATTGTATTCATAATTTCACGAATGGAAATACAGCGAATGCGTGATGATTCAGTTACGAATCAAATTATTATACAACGATTTAGATATCATTTTTTAAATTATTCATTATGAAAATTAAACATAATTTGAATAAATCCTTTTATCTGCTTTGATGTGCGGTTGTGCAGTTCATTTCTTTTCTTAAAAATATTGCAAGAGGTTCTCTTAACAAATTAATAATACATTTGTTTCAATAAAAGCCTATTTCGTTTTAAGCTGATTATAAAATTATCATCGTGTAATGGTTACTGAAATATATATATATATATATATATATATATATATATATATATATATATATATATATATATATATATATATATATATAAAAACTGAAATGCGCATACCGACTATGATAGTGAAGGTCTATTGAAAGCTAGTTGCTGGAGGAATCGGCAAACATCGGCACAGTTCGTGAGTTGACGAACATTACTTCATCTAGTGCGCTCTGTTTAGGAGTGGCCATGGCGCAAGTTTTAAATGTTAGTAGTGTAAATGGAAGAGTGTATACGACTATTCGGCGTATGTTCGGTTCGACACGAACATACGCGAACAGGGCCAATAATTGTCGTTCAATGGGCCTTTAGTTCAATGTATGCTGATTGGTACAGCATGCGAGTTCCAGTCTATATACAGGGTGTTAGTGAATACGTGTTACAAATTTATAAGGTATGTATAGGATGCAAAATAGACTAACTTTTACTGATAAACTCATATCCGGAAATGCACCGTTTTCAAGCTACAGGTTCTTAAAAGAATAATTAACTACCGTAATTTTAGTTGGTTGTGAATTATTAATGCAGTTATTATATGGTTTATTTTAACTTTTAGAATCGAAATGCAGACGCATTGAATGAGCACACTGTTCGCGATTACGCTAACATGGTGCGGCCCAGTGTACGGCAGCACAAGAAATTCAAACAAATCCTAGCGTTTTTAGCAAATGTATCAAAATGTGCTCCGAAGGTGCTATGTTTGCAGTAAAGTTGATGGTCGTCATTTTGAGCAATAATTATAATAAGTATTACAAAAATTAATGAAAAATGATTAAAAAATTTAAATAAATAAATAAATATATCATCACGGCATATTACCCATTGCTGGGTGTGCCAATCCGCTTTGTATGCAGATATCGGTAATGATGATGACATATTTGTACCGTGTGGGCGTTTACCAGGCGTCACCACACGGGCACTCATTGCTGGCGTGGAGAGTGCACCACAGGGGTCAATTTTGTGCCATTTAAAATTAGAAATATTTGGCGTCGGTCGGGATCGAACCCGGTTCCTCAGATTCGCGACCAGACACTCAGGCACGCAGCCACGAGACCCCAAAAAAATTTAAAATAAACAAAATTAATAACTAAAGTTATTGGTTACAGCCAACTAAAATTAAGGTAAATAATTACTCATTTAAGAGCCTGTAGCTCGAAAACCATGCAATTGCGGATATGAGTTTATTAGTAAAAGTTAGTTTTGCATTCCCTATATACCCTATAAATTTGTAACAGGTATTCATTAAGATCCTGTATATTTCAGAGGTAATTGTATATTTGAATGGCAAATTTAGAAAATCGCCATTCACTTGTCTTTCTATATAAATGTTTGAAATTTGCTAGGAATACTTTTCAACCCCTTGTCTGCAAGACAAATTGACATCTCGATGTGCTCCAGAGTTATATGGAGTTTCAAACCGGATTCGTTTTTTAATAGCCACTTGGTATATTATACTGAAATACTAATAATTATAATAATAATAATAATAATAATAATAATGTCGACAATATTTTTGGTTGTATGTGTGTATATTGAATACCAATCTAAATCGTATTAAATCGTATTCAATATATTGTGTAGTGTATAAAATATTTTAGAATAGCAAATAATGTATTTTCTTGATTCAAATTAATGGTTGTGCTTAAATGTCTTTACAGTTAATCCTCTTTTGTAAAAGAACAACCACACCATATTTTGATTAAATTAATTTAAGGATGTAGAAGTTAGAATTGCTTTTTAAAATGTTTTTGAATGAGCAACATAACACAGACAATTCCAGGAGTAAAAGAAAAAGAGCCAAATGAAATTGTGAAAAACTAAACATCGAGAGCTATATACTAAAGGTATTTCGAGTTGTGTGTATCTATGAAGGGCTCTGCTCTCTAATGGATATTCGTAATGAACAGTGTTAAATAAGCAAATAGTCATTAGCTTCGGATATAAAAAACAGAAACCTTTTTTTTATATTGACGAAGTAATCTTGGGAAAAAATTCAGCCCGCCTTTTACCTGAAAAAGGTGTGACAAAATATATCGCCCAGATCAACAATAAAAGAGTTTTAAATTCACAAATGAAATTTTAGTTAAACCGGTGTAGATTTATAGAGATCCATTGCAATAAAACTGACGGCTACAATACAAAAATTGTTATTCATTGATATGGAGTAGATTAATAGTCTATCATTTTTACATTGCGACTGCACACATTTTGATTGCTTCAAATCAATAACAAACTTTTCGTCACGAAGAAAATAAAAAGAATTTGTGTAATTAGCACAGTTAAGATAATTTTCCGGTATTAATTAAATAGTTTCATAATTTGAGCGCTGCCACAAGCATGCCTAAGTTATGCCACACTTGAATTTATTTACATATTTGCACAACAAACTGGGAAATGAAAACTCGATATCAGTTAATTTATTTTGGCCTTTCGCATGGATAATTACGATTCATTTTTAATAGTCGTACTATTCTTATTATGTACTTTTATACCTATAGAGAACATAGTTGAATCGATGAATAGTATATATCATATTTAAAATTATTTCAAAAGGTACACAATTAGGCAAGTATTGTCAGTATATAAATTGACAGTTATCACATCAATATATTGTAAAAAATACGTACGTATCAACTATTACAATTGTTGATAAAAATATACAGGGTGATGGCAGTTAGGGTTGAACATATAGACTTAACTTGTGATGTGGAGTACGATGATCGACTGGTAGCGGAATGCAAAATTGGGAAATGATCGGACACGCAGTCTAATGTAAATAATTTATTTCCTGGTCTACGTTTCGACTGTTACTACAGTCTTCCTCAGGGCTAGAAATGGTCAATGATTATAAACGGTAACGTGGGGATCCCCCATATGACCCAATGGAGATAACTTGTGATACCTACTAGTTTTATGCAATATTATGCTTTTGTGTTCATTTTTACGACGAAACTGTCCAAAGGCATTTAGAATGAAAAGTTGAATAAATTTTTTTTTATTACATATTTTGTTTTTGATTTCTTCACAATTTTAGAAAGAAATTTCAAAATTAGCAACATGGCTTGATGACGTTATGGATTAAATGTTTAAACAATATTATTTGATTTATATTCCACCAAATTAGTTTTGTAAAAAGTAAATTAAATACTGAATGTTTATTCGAATGAGGAACGTATCTTTATTGTAAAGAATTATGGTGGACATAATGTTAGAAGAATACGGGCTTTATTTTCCTTAAAGTAGATTGATATCTATAAATAATTTATGAAAACCAAAAAATAAAGAAAACAATATCCATGGCTATAGATACTTATTAACAGAAATTTTTAAATATCTATTAACAATTACGAAGAAACCAAAAACTTAATTAAAAATGCAACAACAATTTAACTTGAAATTCGAAATAATTCAAATGTAAAATAAACAGAAAATTAGAAAATTGAACAAAATTAATACTACATGTTAAATACGTGTGTTCGCCTCTATCCGCCATCACCGGGCATGTGTACTTTAACACTTCTTGTTCATTTATGTTACAGCATTTAATACAAATAATTTCATTGGTGTACTAATAAATATAATTATTCATATATACACAATAACGGAAAATATGTTGAATTTTTGGGATGTTTTTTAATTGTATATTTTTTTATTTTGGATTTTTTTCATATACTGTACATATATAAGAAATTCAGACATGCTGAGTGCTCGTGGGTTGAATTATTGTAAATATAATGAACTTGTATCATGTAGTCATGAATATCCTTGAAGTGATTTTAAAGGCACTCAACATGATTATGTATTTTGTATAATTACAAATAACTTGTTAAATTATATACCATAGAATTATTCACTTGTAAAATTCTACTATTACAAATATGTTTAAATACAGGGAATTGTATAAATATGTATTCATTATTATAATAGCATTAAAAATAATACGATTACGCAAAATCATATTGAAATCTGTCTGTAATAATTAATGAACGGTACGTATTTTACTACAAGAGTCATTACATAATTAAATAAACAAACAGTACAGTTTAAAGATAATGAAAAGTATACCAATGTCAAAAGCATAAATCATTACTGATATCTGTGTTCAAAGCAGATTGGCACACCCAGCAGTGGGTAATAAGCCTTGATTATATATTTATTTAAAAGCATAAATTGACATCTTTCATGAACAGTTAAACTGTATGGCCGTATTACGAGCATAGTATTATAATAATAGTGCAATTATGAAAAGCGATTTTATATTATCTTATGAGGTTAAACGTCACTTTACAAAACTGTCCTATAAAAATGAGTTTGTAATAAGGGATAATTTCTCTAAACCAATGCCTTCTCAAAAAATGATTTTTAAAATTACTTTGGTGATACATGTTGTATAATGAAGCATTTAAAATATTTTAAAAATTAGATTAAGGTTCTGTCATATCAGTCTCATAAAAAATCTATATTGTTTTTTTAAAAAAACCTGCACTGTATAGTGTAACAGTAGTATATCAAGGTGAATTCTGGATTTCATTTGACCTCCAAATGACAAACAGGTTTGTAGTAGTATTTTCTACTAGTTTATTTTATAAAATAAATCAAAGATTGTACAAGTACTATTTTATATAGGTATTTCCTTTAAAAAAAACATCGCTTTTTTGGGCGAACTAATAACTTTAGAGAAAAATGTTATATACAAAAAATGATCATGAATAAGCTACTAATTTACCAGTAATAACAAACCAAAAATTCAACCAGTAGTTCTCAAACGATAGAACAAAATTATATTTTTTAAATAGTGCTCTATATAATTTTTTAGCCCATTAGATAGACAATTTTTTTGTGATATCAACGATATAAATATTGTATAGGATTGTATGACAATTATTTCAAGAAAAATGGTATTCAAAATTAGATATGATGTAATAAAAAATGTATTTACTACTAGTGTAACCTATGTATGTACGTAACTCATGAATTGCATAGCCTATTGCAATATTGTAATATTATTTTTAATTTTAATGCAATTAACGGGCTCTCAAGACAATACACCAAAGTCACTTTTGTCTGATTTGAAAATTAAAATTGGATTTGAATCCGAGCCGTCGAAACTATAACCGGTTATATAACATACTTTATATATGTGATATCTGGTTCATACGTTAGAATAAGTGGAATTTGTAGGTTAATTCAATTGTTTGAAATGATAATAGTTAATGTCTATAATAGGATAAACATTGAAGTGTCATTAGATATTTATTCAAAGGTCATGGTAACAATGTCAGTATGTATATAATAATCTATATCTATACATATAATATACTTGAAATAATACAGAAATGGTTGTGTTATCAATGTCTCTAACGATAACGATATCAATTTACAAAATCGTGTTGATAATTTTTCTTTATTTGTGGAAAATTATAGTAAAATTGCATGCAAAAATAAATTGGCGTAAATAAATAACATGTGGAAATCAAGTTAAAAATGAGAATAATCTAATTATGTTGAACCAGATTTCCTAAACGATATAAATGTCCCACAATTACTAACGGAAATAATGAGAACATTATATTTCATCGTTGATCAATAATTTTTTATACATCATTGGTCATTTTAGCTAAAATGGATTGTCAACGTACAATTTACGTGGATTATCTATGGCGTAATTCAGATAGTACTAGTAATAAATAAAATACGTTTTATTCATTGGTTTCTATTCAAACATACCATAGTTGTTATAGCTGCTACATTATCACGCTCGGAATAATTTTTTTATATCGTTTCATATTTCGTGATAATCTATTGTTAACTGATTTTGTATTGATGTTTTGCGGTTTAGAAATATCTTCGCCAATATTATTGTAAAATAGAACAATTTAATAAATAATAGTTACAAATCATGCGTTTTTATTTACAATATAGGAATATGTATCAAGAAAAACACAAAAGATATCGATCTGCGGTTTTGAAATTTACCAACAATAGATAAAAATGTAAAAACTATTTATCTTAATTAAAATAATTACTTTAATACTCAGTTCCACAATAAAATTACATCACGTTTACATTGTCAGGTTTCAGGAATAATGTCAGTTGTACTGTTAAGGACATTCATCAGGCGTCATCTCACAAAGTATTGTGGAGAGTACACCTATTTTCGCTGTTTAAAATAACGGTGCGACTACCGTTCCAACCAAGGGACCGCAGTGGGGTCCATAATGGGGTCATACCACATTTTCCAATTTTTTTTTTTCTGAAAGTACATTTAAAACTACTTACGAAAATATATATTTTATGACACATAAGCTTCTAGTTTTACACTAATAATTTTTTTAAGTTTATATAAAATTTCGAATGACGTAACAGTTTTGCGGCCGTAGTGACATCTACCGAGCAAAAATGGAACTACTTTTGACGTTTATGTCATTGTGTTTTGAAACCACGCTTGAAACCAAACGTAGTCTTCAAAACTTCTGGAGTATTTATTGCCTTACACCATCTTTCCCTTACATCTTGAGCCATAAGAATACAAACAAAAAATTTATTTTTACTTCTCAACGAGTTATTCTCGTAGGACGACACAGAACAATATTGTATAACCATTGTAATATCTAAATCAAACATAAATTGTATTTATTTATATTTTTATTTAGCATAATCCGTTATTTGTACTTACTTTTTTTTAAAAATAACTTGTTGCAAGGATGCTGACGTTACTTTCAAAATATTGGTTATATAAGGTTATGTTAGAAAAAAGTTACAGATCTGTTCATGTACAGTAAAAGCACGAGTACGGGTGTGCCTCACTATCGTGTATTTGTGTACAAAACTGTGACGTCACAAAACCAAACTCAGAATCTTTATAAAGAAAATCATGAATGAAAAGTATAATAATATTAAATATTTTTGATGTATATATGCATAATATTAGGTATTTTTTTCATTTATGAAAGAAAAATCAACATTTTTTTTTTTGGTATGACCCCATTCAGGTATGACGTCTCAATTGTGATGACAGAAATGGTCGGGATGAGGTTTTTCTATAATAATGTCGTATATTGTAGCCAGATTGTAAAACCCGTCTTTTCATAAAACGCGGGTGAAACGCAGTTAGATTCTCAAACCTTCTTCGTTGACTTAGTAATGTTTTACAATTTGGCTAGACATCTAGGCGTTTTAAAAAACGACTAATAGCTTACTTAGCTTGTATTTTTCTCTAAATATAACAACAATAACCTAACGCATAAAAGTCACGCTTGGAAAACTCGGGTCAAGTTTTGCGCAGTAGGTTAAGTTATTGTTGTTATATTTAGAGAAATATACCATATCTGTCGTCACAAATGAGAAGTCATAAATCAAGTCGCAATTAGATTGCGGTCTCTTTGTCGGGACGCTAGGCACACTGTTAAAAAATAAATAAGCATATTTCATGTCATTCATTATACAGGAAGTTATGTAAGTAATGTGCCATACGTTACCACTTAATAAAAAAGTAAGTAAAGTGTATCGTAATCTGTAATAATTTCTAATGTGCTTGTTGCAATTGTAAAAGCACTTCAAAATGGACCAATAAAATTATTAATTAATTAATAAAAAAATATTTTAAAATCAAAGTAATTTGAGCAAAACAACAGCATTTGCCATTTTTGAAGGTTTGCAGTCAGCCAGACCGAGCATAGATAAGACACTGTTTATTAATGGCGACTGTTTTGGCGCATTTCTCCGTAAACCAAATCATATCGGTCTATTATTGATTAGTGAAAGTAACAAGCATTTCTAAATATCTAAATATTGTAAATTCAACGTCAATTATGACAACCAACATATAATGATTTTTTTTCTTTGGAACAACTTGATTTTTATATTTTAATTTATTAAGATGCTAGTTTGTAATTCATCGGTTTTATAGTCCCACAACTTTTACAACTTGTACAGAATATATTTCAGATTATAACTTCTTTCACTCATCTTTATTATATCATGAACTATGGCACATTACTTACATAACACCCTCTATTATTTAATATGGTTTGTTTTTCCAAAATTTGGATTTTGTCATTGTCACATATTTCAGTTTTTCACTGACCCTTCGTATACAATAAAGCGCGCTTGGTGCTTGACATATATGATAAATACTAGTAAAAAAATAAAATGAAGAAATAAAAAATGTAGGATCCTAACTAAACACCGGAGGGTCTATAGAGGAATCAACAGGACATTAGTATGTGTATAAATGTTTTATTTTCTGTGCCCAGTTAAATAAAAATTCCTGTATATTTAATGAGCTTTCACAAAATGTTTGCAAGGACAATATTTCTACCTACATGGACGAATTTTTGTCCGAGGATATTTAATGTTTTGCGAGCCCGTGACAATCGCCATGTTTGGGCATATTAATTTTTTGCACATGAGATAACGTAGTTTGTTACTCTCTTGCTCAAAATAAAACGCTTGTTGTGTTAAATTTAGAGCTGATTTCATCGCAATGCCTTTAGATCGATGAAGACTTTTTCCTGACTTCATGTCACACATTTTTCACGAAGCTTGGGAAGTTAATTAAAAGGAGATTTTTACGAAGATGTTCGTTTCTCTAGCTAATTCTAAATTAAAATGTAATCTTAAGACTTACAAATAAATGACTTATAAAGGCTTACAGATAATGATACTTTGATTCCCATAATTTTCACGAAAATTCTTCTTGTCATTCTTATTTCATTAGCAGTTTTCACGATTTTTATTAAATTAAAATTAAAATATGAGTATCACGTTAGAATTATTTAGTACGTTTACATTTAGTCTGCATACCAAGTGACGTACCAAGATGACGTCAAATGGAGTAAACTGTATCAAACTTTTGGTATGCAATTGGTACTACACATTTTAATACGCTCAAAAAGATATGTACCAGAGCTTACTTATTCATGGTGATGCAAACAGAAATTTTGCTGCGATATTAATTACGTTTAACTCAATTAAAATTATGTTTTAACATTTAAAAAAATTATGTAAATTTAGTGATATTTGTGCTTTTTATAGCGTGGCGAGATAAGTTATATATATATATATATATATTTTCATAATTATTTATTAATCTTTTAGGGTAGGATGACTGTGACAGTTAAATCTATGCAAGCACGTATAACTTACCATATGTGGGGTGCAAGTTCAACACCAAACCATTCTTCGTCAAAATACTCAAACACCAAAACTGGAATGCATCAAAATATTCAACACCAAACCATGCTTTGTCAAAAAAAATCTTGGCGGCCATGTTTCATACAATAGTCACCCGATGGCAACAGCGTAGCAGCAAAATTTTAGTTATTCTATATGCGTCGGTGGATGGCTTCGCGCCCATAGACAAAGAATGACAACTATTAAAAATGTGATAGACAAGTGATGTGTTTCTCTCATCGTGTATAGGTTGTGGTAAATAAGAAATTTTTCAATTGGATTTCTTGAAAAATGTTTAGATTACTTGCAACATGTATTACGAGTATTATGTACATTTAAAAAAATTCTAATTTATAAAGAATATATATATATATATATATATATATATATATATATATATATATATATATATATATATATATATATATATATATATATAATTTGAAATATGTTATACAACATAATTTTCAGTTTATTTACAAAGCATTAGAATTATTTTATTTATAGTACGAAATACGTGAAATTCCGTAAAATTTGGAGATCATGGATAAGTAGGGGAACATTATGTAACATTTCATATAATATAAATAAGGGGTATTTTATGAAACTTATGTTAATAATTAAAATTAATGTATAGATATATGTATACAATCTGGGTGTCGTAACCCGAACTGGAATCAAATCCTGCAAAAAGAATTGAATATGTAAATATATAAAATTTATGTAATATTATAAAACAATATTATTTACATAAATATTCGAACTATTCCATTGAGATCTGCTTTGCAGAATGGACATCGATGACCAAATTGCTGCTACTGTTCAGCTGGTTTAGCACAAGCACAACCTGCACATACACAGTGATGACCACAATGAATACAGGCATGTGTTGACACGCTGCATCTTGTCTGTAAATGAAAATATATACGTATATAAACATGAAACGATGACTGATGTGCAGGTAGTGTTTGCGCTGAACCTGCTGAACAGTTGCAGCAATTACGTCATCGATGTCCATTCTGCAGAGCAGATCTCAATGGAATAGTTCGAATATTTATGTAAACAATATTGTTTTATAATACACTGCTAAAAAAAATAGGGGAACACTTTTTTTAAAAATCTGTAACTTTTTAAATAATAGCTCTGCGTAATGATATTAACAATTTTTCATTGGCCCAGGATCTTGGTAATAGAAATTAACGAAACAATTTTAAAATTATGAATTACATTAAACAACTACGCAAAACAAAATTTAGCTTTAAAGGCTTTACTAAAGATGACAAATTAATTCATTTGGCAATCTTTGTTGATTAGAAGTAAAATGAGACATCTTAGTGATGTGCAAGTTGCCCTTATTCAGAACGGCAACTCTATTCGGTTTGTCAGCATTTATGGAATCGGTTTCTGGAGACTAGACAAAATGCAGGGGAGTTGGGCAAGGTCGAAAACGAAAAACTACACAAAATCAAGTCCAATACGGGTTACGACATCCAGATTGTATATATATATATATATATATATATATATATATATATTTATTAATTTTAATTATAAACATAAACTTCATAAAATACCGCTTATTTATATTATATGAAATGTTACATAATGTTCCCCTACTTATCCATGATCTCCAAATTTTACGGAATTTCACGTATTTCGTACTATAAATAAAATCATTCTAATGCTTTGTAAATAAAATGGAAATTATGTTGTACAGCATATTTCAAATCTATATATATATATATATATATATATATATATATATATATATATATATATATATATATATATATAAATAATTAATTTCATAATATTATATATCCTTTATACATAAGAATTTTTAAAAATATGTACGTTATAATCGTAATATATGTTGTAAGTAATGCAAACATTTTTCAAAGAATCCAATTGAAAAATTCTATTTTACTATAATCTATACAGGATGAGAGAAACGCATCACTTGTCTATCACATTTTTAATAGTTGTTATTCTTTGTCTATGACCACGAAGCCATCTACCGACTCATAGAAGAACTAAAATTTTGTTGCTACCCTGCTGTCATCTGGCAACTATTGTATGAAACATGGCCGCCATATTGTTTTTTGACAATGCACGGTTTGGTGTTGAACATTTTGATGCATTCCACTTTCGGTGTTTAAGCATTTTGATGAAGAATGGTTTGGTGTTGAGCGCGTTCCCCCAAAGGTGTACCAAAAATATTGAGTATGTTTATTTAGTTATCGATGTAAATATACGGTACTTTCACAAATTTTAATACACACTTGGTCCGCGTACCAGAATAGTATGCATGGTAAAAATTCTTAATTTTAGTTATTTGTAACAGTTATTGGCTTTTCATTGGAAATAAGAAAATCAGGTAGACTGTGAAGAACAAAATTTTTACTATCATTTTAATAGTTCTTTATCTCTTATTTGAAATCAAATTGCGTAATTTAAGTATTTATAATTTCACAGTTTTAAGTCAGCATGAAATGAATTTGACAATTTGTAAGTGCCCCAGTAACTACTTTTTCTACAGTCTATATACAAAGTAACCATTTGCGCTCTCTTTTGTCAACGGAAAATGTCACTTTGCGGCTCATGCGCGACAAAGTAGAAAAAACACTTGCTGTCCAAATTCCTAACTATACAATGTGGAGAAATGTTACTTGTCTACATTCTTAATGGAAACGTTTAGTCAGGAACTAATGGCACTGTCGTTACACATTTACCACCTTCACATGTCACTGCTGTGAAAATAAAATAGGGCATTCATTTACAAAAACGAAAGGATAAAATGCTTAGATTAGATTGAAGCAATAGCTCAAGAAGAATGGAAAATAACGATAAATTAAAACGAAATATAAAATAAATTGTGTGAACAGTTTTGCTGCTACCTGTAAAAGTTTGGCGTGAACTCTTCCAATGGACATCCACTTTTTCACTGCACTAGTTTAATGTACTTAAAACAAATTAATTTTTGTTATGGTGGAGGACCCCATTGTGGCGATTGTAGACAAAGTATTGTGTGCGTGTTTCGAGTGCAAATGGACATTGTCGATTTCTCCTGTGTCGCGCGTCAACAACCCTTCAATCGACAATGTTTTGCGCTCTTATAATACACAAATAGCTATTAGCAGTCTCCCAAAAATTATTTTGAAAGCATTCCAAAAGAACGTTGATTAGGAGCTTATAAGAAGAGGAAGGAAAGAATGCATTATTGTTGAAGGGAACTACTTTGAACATATTTAAAATACAATTCTAAAAAATGCCTTTTTCTTAAATTCTAACAAATTATTCAACAAAAAGTGTTATGTAAGACACAATAGTGTTAGCTGCAACTTCTTTTAGTAATATTCGTATCCAAATTGTTGAAATACATGCTGATGCTATAAACACTTACAACTTTTGAGGTCCAAAGTTTGAGTAAAAATATTTTTTGCTTGTACTTGCTTAAACTACACAACGCTTTGTTCACAGAATTTTGTCACTTGTAACAAGTTAATGTATTTTTTTTACAAATAATAAATTTTTAATGAAAATTTGAGAGTGTAATATTGTTTAATATTCTGTGTAAATTTCCAATTTTTAATAGATTTTAATGCAAGCTTTCAATAAATTTTATACATAATTCAATAGTGTTTGTTTATTTTTTTAATGTATCACTAGCTGTCAATATTGTTTCGCAATTTACTGTAATGGAATTATGAAAAAAATGTAACTATTTTCAGCATAATCCTATTGCTCCAAATATTTATTAATGTAAATAAAAATATCATTTTATTACTCGCAACCGCGAGTTAATTTATATTTAAACCCCGCACAATGCGATTTTATTATTATTATGATAATATTTCTTTAAATTTGTGAGGTTAAAAATAGTTCAATATCACAATTTCGGTCAAAGATACAGTGTTTGATCTTGCAAATATGAACTTTAGAGGGTTGATTTATATATTTTCGATATAAAAGTGGTTATATTTCCGGTTAAAAACTTAAAATTTAAAATTTTTACATTTTTCAACTGAAAATGTGCATGAGGTTAAAAATTGGTAAGTATTTCAATTTCGGTTAAGATAGTGTTAATTCTTGCAAAGCAAACTCTAGAGGATTGATTTGATATATTGTTTTGAAAATGTCAAAAAGGCCTTAAAAATTGCGGAAAATAGGATCGAAATTTTGGGAAAAATTTGCCCCGAAAAAGAGCATTTTATTGTGCTCTCAACTATTCAACGCTTTAAATTCTTTTCAAATTAACACTAAATTCGTGTTCTACGGGGTTTAAGGTATAAATCAACTTATTTTAATCTTAAATTTTATACAAAGTTTTATTTAAATAAACATGAAAACTTTTATTTGGTTATGAATTGGGTTGAAATTTACAGGAGACATAAAATTAACTGAAAATAATTTATTTATACTTAAAATTTGTTGAAAAGGTTTTTTTAATAAAAATATTTAATTGACAGCAGAAAAGTGGTGTTGACTGACGGTAAGGCTGCTCTCGAGACTAATGCCAGTGCTATTTTTAAGTAAACTGAAAATTAATTAATTAGAAAAACTATGCAATATTTTGAACTCTAACAACTCCTACGACACGTCCTCAAGCTGAAAGAATATGTCTACAAAATTTGGCATCGATATGTTGTAATACGGTGTATATTTGCCTAGCGGCTATTCTTTCACTTTTTTTTATATAAGATTTGTAACATGATATATTTGTTAAATCATAAGAATGTTTAGAAATATGAATACTCACCATACTTCAGTAGTTTCAATTTTCATAGTAGCTGTTTAAGAAATGCTCCAGAAGGTCCAGAAATTTAATTTAATCTGGAACAAAAGTTAAATAAATGCTATTAATACATTAGTAACGTTGATTAGTTAAACTATTTTTAACACATGTATTATTTTGTTTTTAAACTGGAAGAGTTGTTTGTGGAACGGCAAATTAAAACAAAACACATTCATACGGAGACTGTCTCAATCAGTGACGAAATCAGTCCTTTCTGTTTCTGGCAAGTGCAAAATTGCAACAAAAACTAAAGAAGTTATTTATTATTATATTTTTTATTAAATGATGCAGCCACTAATTCTTTTTTGAAGTGATGGTTTTGCTTATACGTTTATTATTTTTTATACGAAGACAAATTGCAACAATTATACCATGAATGGTTTTTAAATTAAAAGTAATTTTGTTATCTGAAATTTGAACATTATTCTGAAACACTTCTCAACACTACAATATACAGAGTTCAAGTGTAATGCTTGCGACTATCAGAGTAGTATTTCCAAAGTATACCCATTATACATTTGGTAGATTATTATAAACTATAATAAGAACATTACCGCATGTTCTAGGTTGGCCGCTGTGCAATTTTAGGGGAGTATTAAATTTGTAGAGGGCATTAAACTGAAACATGAAATCCCAGAAACGTAGTAATGCATATTTAGAGAAAATTAATTGTCGAACAACATTCATAGGAAAACAGATTTGCATCCGCAATCAAAAGTTAATGATTATTGCAAAGCTGTTCCTAGCCGCCTAAATCATACTCTATTAATTACTGGGGCATATTTTTGATTGAAGCAGCTTGTGAGTAATGAATTTCACATTGCAAAATTACCGCTTATGTAATATAAATGAATTACAAACAGAAATATACATGAGTTAGTAGATGATGTAGGATGCAGGGAAAAGTGCAGTGCACTTAGTCTATGCCTCGCCCTGTTAATGTTCTAAGCTCAAATAAAAACGTCAGCCACTGCACTAGCGGCGAATAGTGCATTTGCTCTTAGCTGCCGATACGGGAAGATATATGGATACTTTATTATTTTCTACACCTCTGCTTCATATCACTTTATTGATGTGATACAAATTGAGTACTATGGAAATATTTTACTTACACTATATCGACTTATAAAACAAAATGAAACAAATATATCATCACGGCTTATTACCCACTGCTTTTTCCGTAATTATCAGGTGTACGCGCACTTTTCAATAGTACCGTACCTTATATGGTAACCAATACAAGAAACCAGTTGTGAACGACAATATTTTTGTTTGCCAAGAAGCCGGTTTTCAAAAGAAGGGGGAATTGCACTTTTTCACTCTTTTAAACATTTTTTTATTAAAATAAATTAATTGCATTTTTCGCTAAAGTAAATAATTAAAAAAAGCTGTTATTGACGGCTTAAAATTATTTTATAAATACATGTGTTTTTCGTCAAGCGTATTATAATATTCATAGTATGCTACTGCACACACACACACACACACAATAGAACAATCATTATTTTACTAGTAAAATAATATATATTATTGTACTTGTAAAGTAATTTCAGCTTCTTAATTTATCGCTGGCAGTAGTAGTTGTCGCAGCAACACGGTGCATATTGAAAATTGTTATTTGACACTTATATCGCTTGTGGTTTGGTTAGCGTTTTGAACTGCAAAATGTCACAAGAAATAGAAGATATGCAGTGTCCACCGCTAGCTTTAGCTGAAATTGTGAACTCTAACATAGTGTATATCAATCGAAGTAGAACGCCCTTTTTGCGTTTCGGTTTCACCCAGTTTACCTAGCTGGGTTCAACACATAGAGCCCGTTTTCTACTTTTAATAACACAATACATTATTTTTTCGTGAGTAATTTTACAAATCGTTTAAAAACCGGTTAATTAAATTAAACCGGTTTTTGTATCAAAACCGTTTTAAACATTACAATCTCGATTTCGTTTAACTATTAACCGTTATTTTTTCCACATCTTTCCTTGACTGCAACAAACTAGTATTTTTAAAAATATTTCGTTCTAATGAAATTATTTGCATTTCACAATTTGACATAATTTCAATTTTGTAATTAACAATGACAAATACTCTCGAACAGGAATCGATGATAAAATTTTTGGTTTGAAGCGCTTAAGGCAGATTTGGAAAAAATCCCATAATTTCAGTGTTTCAAACTGGACACTGTTTTTCAAAATAAACTTTTCGAGATATGCTATTGTTAGTGGAGAGATAAGTTACGTTTACAAAAATATTTATTAACCTGCGATATATGTAATCGATAATAAATATGCCAGTAAAGGGGTAACTCGAAAAGGAAATATTTGGTGTGTGGTATTACTAGAGATATTAGTATTTTAGAAAATTGAGTAACTTTCAAGATCCGGGAAATACAGGACGAACTTAATTATTTAACAGACATTATAGAAACATACATCTATTTTCACAAAAATTTCCAAATTCCATTTTTTATACTTAGATAAATACATATAAACGCGTTGATTCAAAATTTTCATACCGCAGTTCGATATCACAAAACTTGTGTATGTTGTTCAGTTTGCGTAGCTAGAAAACCTCGTAAAAAACTAAAATCTCTAAAATCAGTGACTTTGCTCTAAAGATTGTATCCATTTAAATACTTATTTTATTATGCTAATAGAATCGAATGCCAAAGTATTGAAGCCTGTATCTCTATCCGTTATTATCCAAATTTTTAAGGTCCAAGTTGGAGCACAAATATCTTAGGAACCAAAAAGATATTAATTTGCGGTTTGAAAATTTAAGATCAGCGCATTGAAATGTATTTAAAGGCATAAAAAGTAGTTTTTGCCGTAAAATGATCAGGAAAGCAGTAAATTGCGTAAAACTAAAATCCCATGTTAAATTCCTATGTTCGCACCTGACCGTAAATACCGTTAACCTACTAAACTGTATAAAGAAGTGTGTAATAATAAATAAATAAAATAATAATAAATGTGTAATGGGGAACATAACTCAAAAATACGTAAAGATAGATACTTGTAGATATCAGCAATTTCCTTTTAGAGGGGGGGGCTCCAGTTTATCCTCGCCCCAGAGCCACCATTGACAATTACTATAAATCCGGTCCCGTTCCCAGTATAGTAATCTGGGAAACAAGACAAGAAATGAGAGAAAATATAATCAAAACGGTTAAAATATACAATTTTTCTAAAAAAATGACATTTTCAATATAAATTCGTATTTATAAAATTTATGAAATTTATAAATGGCTAATATATTTGAGTACATAGGTATTGGCATTAAAGAAAGTAAATACAAGGTGTTTCAAAAATATTACAAAAATTAAGAGTATATATTGTGTACCTACATTTTAGTGCCACTGGCTGATACGAAATTTTTAATAAAAATAATCACGTAACTGATGTTGAATAAAAATAAATAAATCCGCAATTATTTTTATTAAAAATTTCGAGTCGGCCTGTACACTTCAAGAACCATGCCCTTAATTTTGAGAATTTCGCAAAAAATAGTACATCAAATAATATATTCCCTTCAACATTTTTTTGCAATAGTTTTGAAACTTCCTTTATAGAACGTTGGGTAGGGAAAGTTGTAAAGTTTCGAATCCTGGTTAAATACCTATAAGTTTAGTCATAAGATGTTCAAGTATTAAGTATTCCAAATAGAAAATCAGTTGCGGTTAGTTTGTCATAATAAAGTTCCGTGGCTGTGAGGAAGCGCAGCCGTGCCGTAGGTGAAGTGCAAGTGACAGCGACCAGATAATTTCCTGTGCTTTATTAAAAACTGCAAAAAGAGCAATGGGAATTGTAATTTCAAATCGCTTGCAATATGGGCTGACTTCAACTACGTCTAGAGTTTTATATTTTTTAAAAAGAAGGTAGCTGGCATGCGGGATGGAAAGAAGGTAAAATTTATTTCACTTCAGTCTTCAGATAATCTAAGTTTGCGGCTCTAAAAAGAACGTTTAAAATTTTCAACAGAAGTAAGATGTATTGAGCCAAGTTGAGATTTTTACTAAAAAGAACATTTACTCTTCACCTTATATTAAAATGAGTCTTTTTATATTCTTTCTACACCTAACTTGTAATTATATGGGTAGTTGCATAGTGTCACACAAACTAATAGAGTAGTTAAACTATAAAGTTAGATTTAAATTTCATGAGGTCTCGAGGCCGCGTGCCTGAGTGTCTGGTCGCGAATCTGGGGAACCGGGTTCGATCCGACTGACGCCAAAATTTCGAATTTTAAACGGCACAAAATTGATCCCTGTTGTGCACTCTTCACGCCAGCAATGAGTGCCCGTGAGGTAACGCCTGGTAAACGCCCGCACGGTACAAATATGTCATCATCATTACCGATATCTGCGTACAAAGCAGATTGGCACACCCAGCAATGGGTAATATGCCGTGATGATATATTTATATATTTAAATTTCATTTCCAAGTATTAATTAATTGTAAAACCCTTTTTTCTTTTTATGGAGTCGCGTGGCTGAGTGCGATAGGTGACCGGCTGTGGTTTAAATAGCTCGTAAGTGGCACCTATGGTGTTCTCCGCATACCAAGTCTCAGAGCTCGTGAAAATCTAAGTGCCTTAGGCCTAGAGTACAGATATACCGTCCTTGCCAAAATCTGAGAATAAAATGCAGTTTGGAACAACCAGAAATGGATAATAATCTTATATAATTAATTTTATAACGTACTGTTGTTTTGACATGTGAAAACATGTCTGATAAGCGTCCTTATCGTTATATAATATATATATATATATATATATATATATATATATATATATATATATATATATATATATATATATATATATACAGGAGGGTGTCCCATAACTTCAGGTATATATTAGAAGGACATATAGTTCTTAATGTCCTGATTCAATAATTAGTTTTTGAGGTTTTTGAAGGAAACAGTTTTGGGACACTGGTGGAATAGGTTGTGTGTTTTTTTCATTACATACACATCTCCCAAACTTAATTGGTGTGACAAAGCTTTACGTAATTGCATAAATTAATTTCATTGTTAAATTATTTTATGTAATAGTTATAACTAATTTCACTATTCCAAATATTATAGTATCCAGGGGTACAAAAAATGTTCTTCTTAAGTGAACTACCCTTAAGTATAGGAATTTTGAAAAAAATTCTTTTTGTTCCGTAATCAGGACATTAAGAACTATATGCCCTTCTAATATGTACCTGAAGTTATGGGATACCCTGTATATATATATATATATATATATATATATATATATATATATATATATATATATATATATATGTATATATGGTGTCCCAGGACGAGCTTACGCTATCGTTATTTTAAAAAGTGCTCAATATTATTTTATGAAACTTGGTATCTAGGGATTTTCCCACATGCCCGTTTCAACTAAAATATTCTCAAAGCAGCTTTTTTATTTTAAATGAAATGAGACATTTTTTATTTTATCATTGAATTCAGCGGAAAATTTTATATAAAAAAACAAAATTATTTTATGATCAAAAACTTCCGGCGTAATTCAACTTTTTTTTTTTTTTTTCTGTAAGAATGACCACTTGTTTATCACTTGATATCTCGAGAATGGAATTGAATTTCTTTAATCTGTAAAAACAGTTTTATAAAGAAAGCTTTTTTGTTTACACTAGTATAAATTAATAATAGTTCAAAGTTCAAAATTTTCAAATTTGTTTATAAGTATAGTTTAGTTGGTCATGAACATTTTGTTTTAGATATATTTTATATTTTCTATTTCTGTTCACTTCGTATTTTGCATATAATATGGCAGTAATTCATAAAAAGTTATTGAAATAAAACAAACTGATTACCGTTGGTTAATTTGGTTTCAGGACTAGTAAAATGTTTCCCAACCTAACAAACGCAGTTTTTCTTTAAAGAAAAATCTGTTTAAAAAAGCACCCGATATTTTAAACTGAAAAAACAAACTAATAAAATTGACCCAATTAATGTAAAGTAATCACAATTTCTTAAATATGAGCTAAAAATCGAATAAAAACTAATATTTTCATTTCATTATGTATGTATGTATCTTTATTTGTATACAAGTTATAAAACTTTTTACAAACGGTTTGGTAACAGATTACACCATAAATTTATCATCTTACTATTAACATAAAGAATAAAATTAATAATTTATTACCGACAAAAAATAGAGAAAAGAAAAACACTACATAATAAGTGCAGTGTATTACATACTAAAATTGTAGAAAAAAGAGTAATTGAGAATCATATTTCAAATAACTACATACATGTTTACATAATATAGAAAAATGCAGTGTAATAATAATATTTATAATAAACAAAAATTGAAAGATGAGAGGCAATTTGTTAAAGCACAATTACATGTGATACTCTCCATATAAAGAATACAATTACCGACAAAAAAATTGAGAGAAGAAAAACACTACATAATAAGTGCAGTGTACTACATACTAAAAATGTTGAAAAAAGAGTAATTGGAAATCATATTTCAAAAAACTACATACATGTTTACATAATATAGAAAAATGCAGTGTAATAATAATATTTATAATAAACAAAAATTGAAAGATGAATTGTTAAAGCACAATTACATGTGATACTCTCCATATAAGGAATACAATAATAATACAATAAAGAGTCAGTATAATCATTCATTCATGAAAAAACTTCTTAATTTTAACGAATTAATAGTGTAGGCAAATATTTTATTAATTTTGTTATTATCTAAGTTATTAAAAAGGAAGACATAATTGTTTTCATTTAGATTTAAATCATTGATAATAACAG
Source organism: Harpalus rubripes (assembly GCA_963082715.1). NCBI lineage: Eukaryota > Metazoa > Arthropoda > Insecta > Coleoptera > Carabidae > Harpalus > Harpalus rubripes. The sequence continues at coordinate 19,438,405 of OY720458.1, read as the reverse complement.
AAAGGTAGGCATCTCTGTAGGGGAGATATATCGGGCATTCTAAAAAAAAGTGGAATAAATTTTCCTTTTTGTTTAAATTACAAATTGTGCAATTATTGGTGGCATCTAAAGAATATTTTATTTGTTTGAAATAAATGGTTAGTCCTCTTTTGTTAGAGAGTCTAATTTTTGAAATTATTCTAGATTTAGCTATGGCACAGTCGCTTAGATATGATTCAGTGAAGTAAGAATTCTTTATTAATTTGTAATAATCACTGTAAGTTGAGTTAAATATTTTTTCCAAGTCTTTAGACCGTAATGAGTGTTCAAAATCTTCACAAATCTTATTTATATCGTTATTAGTTATAAATTGAGCTCGCCACATGTTCTCGTAACCTAAGTCAATTAGTAAATTTTTAATTTGGCTAATCCAATTAAATTCTAATTTATTATATGTGAAATTGTCTAATTCCAGAAGACGGCACATTAAAAGTTTTGGAAATCTGGAGTCGTCCATGAATAGGAGTTTTTTCCACCATCTAAGAGCCCTTTTAAGTATTTCGACTTGAATGTGTGTTGCTCCCGTTTCAGCTAACACCATATAATTGGGGGTGTTACGAGGACATTGTAAAATGGATTTTATGAATTTTAGATGGATTCGCTGAATTTCATTACCAAAGTTTGTAAATATTTAAGCCAATAAATAGAGTAAAAATTAATCATAACGTGATAAATTTAATATATTTTTACTATGAAATAAATAGTTAATTTATGTTGTAATTAACATGAACATACAAAATATAAAAAAATATTAAAAATAAATTCAATAAAATTTAAAAATTAATATCGCCCGATACAGCCAAAAAATTCTAAAAAGTCCAATAAAGCCAAATAAAATTCATTTAAAAAACAATTCTGGGTTTTTCAGCTTTGCTTGGTTTGTATGACTTGTGTGTTAATTCTAGCACACATGAATTAAATAGGGTTCAAAGTAAGGAAAGGTATACAGTAGCAAAAATAAAATAAAATTTTCATTTTTATTGTGTTTTGTAAGTGTTATTAACGGAAACAATGTAAGTAGGTGAACCCATTTTGTTGGACGGAAATGTATTCCATGACGTATTCTTATTTAGTTTGTTATTGAACTACTACGATTTCCTCTTCAGGCCTGGACGCTCTGTCGTATTTTTTTACAATTAACACAGCAATAACAATTAAATAGAAAGTAATTGACTTATTTTTTTAAATTGTAATGACAGTTTTAATTACAACAATACCCTTATACCCTTTTGTATTTTTTTGTGGTTAATAATAATGATACGACGTCTCCGTGCAAAGTGAATCAATCAAGAGATTTTTTTTGATAATAATTAACGTTTTTATAACGACTTGGTGTGTTCAGCGGTAGTGAAACAGTGGGGCAATCGAAAAGCCATTTGTTTTTTTTTGTAATTGTAATGTCGTAGCAGTTTTCTCAGATTGGAAATAACAGGCGATAATTTTTCACCCAAACGATCAATGAATTGGTTCCAGTGATCTGCTACAGTGCTTCTCAAAGTGCGGCTCACAGCTCGACACAGATTTTTAATGGCAACATCACGTTATTGGAAGTAGAGGACGTAAATTTTGCACCACTCGTTTGCTGACTCTAATCTAATAACTCCAAGAGGTTCGAAAACTTTCAAATATTATCTAAATGCATTATTATTTCCTGTGTTATATGCACCTATGTGTGCATAATACACATCATTAATTTTCACGATATCAGCAATGTAGGAAACTATTATGTATAATACGTAGACCGAGTTTTAAGTTTGAGGTAGGAAGGTATTCGTTTGATGCAATGTATATGTATTATAAACGATTGAAATGGTTAAAGATGTCTCTTATATTTTAATTCAATTGTTAAATCTTCGGCTTAATGTAAAAACAACCAATGTTAATTTATGGCCAAAATAAGCATAATTGTATAATCGGCTAAATATATTTATAGAAAAGAACTACAAAAGCATCCATAATGTCCTGTTACAAAACAAAATTATAGGTTATTGCAATAATAGTCAATATAGACATAACGTATAGTATAACTTTTACTTACTTTCAAAATTACGGGCTAAAAGAGAAAAATCATTTTGGGTAAGAGTATAACACATATGTTTACATATGGAGATGATAAAAAGACCTAACAAAATAATAACATCTCTGTAACATTTAAAGTTTATGTAAGGTTTAAAATTTTTATAATTGTTCTTAGTAACATTTTTGTTTTTCTTTAATATTTAACTTTTTTTTTGTTATAAACAAATTTGTATTTAACCAAAAAAAGAATTGAAAGAAGTGCATATTTTTAAATTTGAATATAAATTTAAATTATAAGCTTTTCTAAATAACTTTTCCGTATATATGTATATGTATATATATATATCATAGAAATTATATGCGTGCATCTTTATTAGTTTGGAGATATAAAAAAGAATAAAAAGTATAATGACTAATTTTTTCACATAATTCATAAAAATGTTCTATATAAGTTGCAACGAAAATAAATCACACTGTTAATGTATATTTGTTTTTTTCTTCAGAATGTAATATAAGTAAAGGTATAATGAGGTCCTCCACTATTATATTTTTATTACTTTAAGTAAAAGTTCGTTAATTTTGAAGCAATTCATAATATTAAATGTTATAATTGTTTTTAGTTTAACTATATTCCTCGCACCAGTTTCTAATATGTAATTTCTAGTAAGTAATTATTAGAAAAATGTTTTTTTTTTATCTTAATCATTATTTATTGAGTAATACTTTAAGTATAAAGTGCACGTTTAATAATTTTTTGTTCTGGTGAAGGGCCCCATTATAATACAAGAAACATGAAACTGATTCAAATATTTGCAAACTTTTTATTTTTACCACGTTTTGGCTAGATATGTAGGTATGTGCACGAGTATAAACATAAAAAAGTTGTATTTCACTTTTTCTCAGTAGTGTTTTGTTTTTATCTCAAAATTTGGTTGTCTGAAACACGATTCTTCTCTATTTTCAAATTAACTATAATTTTTATCATTTTATAGAAAGTGTCTACAGTCCCTAATGAAATATTTATGTTTTAAAAAATAAGGCAGAATTTTGTCCGTTAGGTATAGGCTTTGTTGTTTTTAGAGAAAAATAGAACCTCGCGTTCATTTTTTTTGGACAAGTCTCGAATGTTTCTAGTACTAAACCACGCCTCGTTGGGATTTAATTGATCTGCCACGTCCCTCCAGGATTTTAATTTTTTGAACACGGTCCCACGATCCCGCGTTCAGGACTCTAGCGACGTCCTATTTTATAATATTTATAATTAGAAGAACCATGTTGAAACACATTATATTTTACGCTTCCTTTTTTATATTATTTGTATATATTATATTTGAAAATAACTACTTGTCACTGTATTTTGAAAATAATAATCATTGTTTTATTTACTATATATATATATATATATATATATATATATATTAAATAGGTGCTATATCTGTATTAAATGTCTATGAACGTTATAAAGGTGATATATATTTATTAGTATCAGTGATGCAATTAAAATCCTGCAGTCCGTAAATCATTTGAATTTCTTGCTCACATTCAGATTTGTGTTTTATCGGCGATGTACCTGTACCAGTACAATTCGGGAGGCTGCATATTAAAAATTAAAATACGTGACAAACAAATTAATGAATGGTGGGAAAATCCAGCGAAAGGCTTGGTGGCTGCTTTAAAAATGATGAGTTTGTTTAGTACCCACAACAAGCTCTCCTGTATCCGGCTTCCATAAATCAAATATTTCCTGCGCTTTATTATTTTCATAACGGGAAACCAACGTCTTGCTGACAAATTTATATTTACGATGCATCCTATTAGTTTTATTACACCGAATACGCTCACTATCATCTTTTAGATTGTGTTAAAGAACACACGAACACACATGCAATTTCACCTTTTTTACTTCAATAAATATATAGTTTTTCTCAAAATTATTAGGCACTTGATTAATTCAATTATTTCACTTTAGTCAAATATACAGAGTGATTTATAACAGCTTTTACAGTTTATTCCTCAGACCATCGGTTGTATTATATTTAATTACAAGAATACAAGACTATATAATAGTCAATTTTCAAAATTATATCAAGTTGTAATGGGGGTTCTCCGCTCTTATTTTTTGTTATTATTTTAAATAAAAGTTCGTTCAATTTTGAAGCAATTCGTAATATTAAAAAGTCTATTTCTATCTTTCTCGCACCAGTTTCTATAGTAGGCTGCGCGAGAAAGATAGCAATACTGTGACGTCATAGTGGCACTGATAACAAATTCAAATATCTCGTATAGTATATATATATATATATATATATATATATATATATATATATATATATATTCGGTTCCTCTTGTACCCTTAGGATGTCAAATTTGCTTCCTGCTGTTTAATTTTCTATACAAAGTTCTTCCACAGTGGTTTGTCTTCTGCCAAATGGTGTGCTGCTGTGCTGCTCTACTTGTTATTTTTTTCTTTGTAAGAATTTCCTCTATTAAATCGTCCCTTGTTTTTCTGAGGTCTTCCCCTATTTTGCGTTCCTGGTGTTCTGGATATGACTGATTTTATCTCAAGTTGGTTTCTTCTTGTATCTTCGTTCTTTATTCGGTCTAGTCTCGTTGTCCCTGCTATGGCCTTAATCGTTATTTATTGAGTAAAAAAAAATATATATCATCACGGCATATTACCCATTGCTGGGTGTGCCAATCTGCTTTGTATGCAGATATCGGTAATGATGATGACATATTTGTACCGTGCGGGCGTTTACCAGGCGTCACCTCACGGGCACTCATTGCTGGCGTGGAGAGTGCACCACAGGGGTCAATTTTGTGCCATTTAAAATTCGAAATATTTGGTATCGGTCGGGATCGAACCCGGTTCCCCAGACTCGCCACTAGACACTCAGGCATGCGGCCACGAGACCCCATTTATTGAGTAATACTTAGAGAATTTGAGAGGTACTTCGACTGTTAGTCACTAGTACCCCGGTACATTCTATTTTGGTATACAGTTATTACATTTATATATTATTAATTAGCTTTACATTATTTAGAAACTCTATAATGTTTCTTAGGGGTTTTATGTCTTTTTTAAGGTTGTCTTTGAGGTTGTTTGCGATTTGGTGTGTTTGTCTTTGTGAATTATATTTTTGACAGTCTGTAATTATATGTTTTACTGTGGTTGGCACATTACACTTTTCACATATGGGTTGTTCGTCTTTAGTCAGTAGATATTTGTGTGTGAGCAAGGTGTGTCCAATTCTGAGTCTGCTTAGTAGTGTTTGATGTCTTCTGTTTTCTGGGGTTGGCCAAGGTTGGATGTCGTCTTTGAATTCTCTCAGTTTGTTGTCCGTCGTTTGTAGCCATTTTGTCCTCGATTCTTCTCTGATTTTTCTTTTTATTTCTATTTTTATATCACCTTTTGTTATAGGTATGTCGGTTATGGTATCGAGTGTTGTTGCAGTTTTTGCTTCTTCGTCCGCTTTTTCGTTCCCCGTTATGTTTTTGTGTGATGGGATCCATAGTAGGGTGATCATCTTTCCTTGTGTTCTGATGGCGTTGTCTATTGTACTTTGTATGTCTTGTATTGTTTTTTCTTTACTGTAGATGTTCTGTATACTTTGTATGGCGCTAAGAGAGTCTGAGCAGATAATGTGTTCCTTGTGGTTTGTTTGACCTAAGTACTCTATGGCTTTTTTGATGCTGTAGACTTCCGCTGTATATGTGCTGCATTCGTCTGGTAGGTGGTATTTGTATGTGGCTTCATTCGTTACGACACTACTACCGGTGTGATTATTTAATTTAGATCCGTCGGTGTATATAAAGTTAGCTTGAGGATGTTCTTCTTTTATTGTACGGAAAATATTACGGTAGTGCTCGTGGGGGTTTCATTTTTGGGGTATTTGGTAAGAGTGAGATTATATCTGGGTTGCGAGTATAGCCATGGAGGATATTTGTGGTAGGATAACTTCTGGATATGGGACATGTTGATTTTGAGTTCTGTTGTGTATGTGTGGATATTTAATTGGATAGGTGTTGATTTTTTTAGAGTCTGCTGGTTTTGGAATAGGCTGTTAAAAGCTGGATTACTATGGTTTCTTGCTATTCGAGTAATGTAATTTAGCGAGTTGATTTTTCTTCTTTGATTTAATGGGAGTTCACCTGCTTCGATGTGTATACTAATTGTAGGGCTAGTTCTAAACGCTCCAATAGCTATTCTTAGTGCTGTGTTTTGTATTGTGTTTAGTATTTTTAGTGTAGTTTTAGCTGTGGAATAGATGATGGATGCATAGTCAAGTTTTGATCTTATTAGGGCATGGATAAATGGTGAGTATGTAGTCTCGATGCGCTCCCCATTTGGTATGTCCGATTGTTTTAATAATGTTTAATCGCTGCATACATTCGTATTTTAGGTTTAATATATGTCGTGTCCAGTTTAGTTTACTGTCTATAGTAATACCTAGGAATTTTATATTGTTTGTGTAAGTGATAGGAGTATTATTTATTTTTAGTGTTGGTTGATATTGCTGGTTTCTTTTCTTTGAGAAGAGCATGGCTTTGGTTTTCGTTTCGGAGAAGGTAAATCCGGTTATTCTAGACCAGTCTTCTAGGGATTTTATTGTTTCTTGAAGTTTTTCCCTTACAGCGTTTGCATTCCTACCTCTGTGATATTATAGCCTTTAGAATCTAAATATATTCATTTTCTCCAAAATCTTCAAAAATTTTCAAAATTCCAATTTTTGTATATAAATACATCTGAATGTACTGATTCCAAATTTTGAAACCTCGAGTCGATATCTCTTCTCTTCTTTATGAGATATGTATTTACTTCTATAACTTTACCAATTTCTGGACCTAAAAATACGTAAAGTTACAAGCCTATGGCGACTCTGCTATTTAATTTCACAAAAATACTTACATATGCTTACCAGTTTTCACAAAATTTGTCCTATTAGTTCAGTTTGCGCAGCAAAAAAAGTGAAATCCATGAAAATGGCCAAAATCACAAGGGGCGTACCTTAGATTTTTTTTTGTGATATTTGGTCATTTTCAGTTATTTTGTTGAAGAATTTGTGTCCATTGTTCATTTAAAAAAAATGTATAGATAGAGTCCGTTCACGGTAAGAATGTGCCAAGGACGTCATTGTTTGTGTGCGCGAGCATATTTTAGACACGCCCATCAACAAACAGTTGCGTGGTTAATAGAATGGACTTAGCCCGTTGTTATGTAAAGTTGCACGTTGCGAAGGGGAGACGCTAGTTTTGACTACTGCGCAGCCACAAAGTAATGGCATATTCATGACGCGTCTGGCATATTCGTACGATGAACGAATTCTACTTGTAATTATACCCGTAGAATAGAATAGCAAATTCGCCAGGCATGTACACCTATTTTTACTGTAGGTATTCAGGCGATCTTGATTTTTTACTTATCAATGTCACTAGTTCAATTAAGTTGTCAAAATTAACAGAAATTCAAATACTTGGTTGTTCTTTCATTTTTCTGGAACATATTTGTAATTTAATAGTAGTTAAGTTAAACATTATGAAGAACCTGCTCCGCAATAAATCAAATAGTAATGACAGTGACAACATAGTCAGTGTTTACATTATTTGCATAGCTAAAAAGTAGTAAAAACTCGATTATTTAATTTTTAAGCTGTACGCGGTTTTTTTTGCAAACCAGTATATCTCCACTCAAGGTGAAGTGATGTGTTTCAGGGGTAATATTAAAAAAAATAAGTAGATAGACTTGTGGGTATCAGTAATTTTTCTTATAGGAAGGAAAGTTCAGTTTTCTCATCGCCCCGGGGCCACCACTATTGTGTATACAGGTTGTACCACAACTTCAGGTAAAACCTTTAAGGGCAAAATTACGAAATGAGTAAGAAAACTTAATCAACGTGGGTCCGATCTTCAATAGTTTCCGAGAAATAAAAAAATGAAAAATGTGTTTTTACGGGGTTTACTTCTGCTATCTCGAAAACTATAATAGTTACAACTTTGATTAAATGAGACTTTTTGTTTACCTTTGAGAGGTCATCTTAAATGTGGTTTTGTTTTAAAAAAATCAAATAATATTGCTATTGCCCCGAAATTTGGAAATTTCTTTTTAAAATTGTGAAGAAACTAGAAACATAATAAAAAAATGCAAAAGCAGTTTTGTATGCAACTTTAAATTCCACAGTTTTTGCCGTAAAATGAGCAGAAGAGCAGGAAATTGCATAAAACTAAAATCCCATGTTCACCTCAAACCGCCATCACCCGGTATATTTCAACAGTATCTTGATTAAAGTTTTTTACACGTCACCCTGCATGTTGTATACCAATGGATTTAACTGAAAAAAAGAAATGAAAATGCAGGCGAGCAAATTCATTTGTGCAGCAACTTTCATCGTCATGGTTTTAATCTCGGTTTTAATCTATTGCTGGATTTGCCAATATACACATATTTGCCACAAATTTCGATACTGATTAATATGGATGGTAGTGGGTGTTTAACAAACTTTAAGGGCACTCAGGGCTGGTATGAGAATGCACCGAACTATTCATACTCATGCTATAAATAATCCGTTGTACGCGGTTATGCATCTCATCTAAATTTGTAAACTATTTTATCTCGCCATGTTTAAATTGTTAAACTTTACTCTGTAAATATTTAAAGTCGCTGAATTTTAGGTGTATATTTTAATTTCCATTAACACCATCGACAAAAACATGAAATGGTTATACGCTGAAATAAATATATGAGGACTTTAAAAATATGAAAACAATTTTAGGATAAACTTTTTATTAAGTTAATAAGCGAATAAAAAATAGTGAAAATTTAAAAACGCTCGATTGATAACAAAAAAAACAATCAATAAATATATTAACCCAAAAATGTTTTTTTTATAGTTATTTGAATATGCAGGATGATTCATCGGTCACCATAGTTTAAAATAACATCCTAACCAAGCCAAACTCAACATATTGTGTATAACAAAAAGACATTTATTTGTGCAACTGTACCAGCTGATTCACCGAGCTGTTCTTTTTTAATAACTCGATTATTTTAAATATTATGGAAAAAAATTGAAACGGTTTATTTTACATTAAAAATTAAAATGTCTATAAATCTGCAGTACAGGTTTTTCTACAGGCTGTTTCATTTATTTAGAAATGGTATATAGAACTTTATATTTTCGAATGCAACATCTATATATTTATTCAAATTTGAAAAGAACATGAAATTTACTATCCAATACTATAAATACAACCATATGTTATATTATTAAAAAAAAAATACAATGGCGAATGATTTAAATATACATTTTTATTAAATGCAGAAGACCTTGCATTTTTACTTTACATCTTTCAAATTTAAACAAAATTAATTAATTAAATATTTCATCTATTTCAATCCGATATTTCGTTATGACACCTGTTATTTAGTATTATCAGAATAAGTCTAATTTAAAAAGTAGTATTGCAATACTGCCTTCTGCGTATAATATTTTAATCGTTCGGCGGTGTAGTTTTTAATAATATAACGGGGGTTGCTTTAATACTATATTGGATAGCAAATTTTATGTACTTTTCAAATTTGAATAATAATTGAATAATAATTACCCAGTACAGATATATAAATAAATGTCTTTTTTTGTTATAAAAAATATATTGAGTTCGACTTGGTTACGATGTTATTTTAAATTGTGGTCGAATATCTGTGGCTTAATGCAAATACAACCAATGGAACATATTATAATTTTGGGAATTGTGATCAACAAGAAATTTTCAACAAACAACATTCTTTACTATTATTCTTGATTACACATGTTACTAATTACATATGTAGTTTAAACTGTCTATAGCACTAAAACCCTGCAAGATTTTATTGACATGTCTATAGTGGTTATTATTAAATAAGTATTTTGTTTGTATCTTGAAAACCTAAATACACCCATTTTCTGCAAATATTTTTAAATTCCATTTTTATACACTTCTTAACGCGCTGATTTCAAATGCTTAAACCGCAGGTCAATACGTCATTTTATTCTCGAGATAATTGCATTCAAAACTACTCATTTAAAGGCTATGGACCAAATATGGGTGTACGTACGAGCTTAGCGAATTTGCCATTCGATTCTAAAGGCAAAATTAGACATATTTACCAATTATCACAAATGTTGTACATTAGTTCTGATTGCACAGTCAAAACACTGAAATTCCTGAAAATGATCAACATCGGCAAAGGTTTACTACCTTAGATTTTTGCATTTTTGTCCATTTTCAGTTATTTTGTTTTAGAAATTTTGTCCATTGTTGAAATTTTTTTACACTGATGTAATTTTACCCCTACGGTACAGTCGCCAGGCATTTACCTCTACCCATTTTAGGGTTATTCCTGAAAAATTGATTTTTTTGGATCAAAATTAAACGTATATCTCAGTAACTAGAATAAATAAATATATCATCACGGCATATTACCCATTGCTGGGTGTGCCAATCCGCTTTGTATGCAGATATCGGTAATGATGATGACATATTTGTACCGTGCGGGCGTTTACCAGGCGTCACCTCACGGGCACTCATTGCTGGCGTGGAGAGTGCAGGAACTAGAAGAGATATTAATTTGATCATTTAGAATCAGCAATGTATCTAAAAGTATAAAAAGTAGAAGTAAATAGTGAAAAGTCATCGGGATTCAAACCCAATTTATTTCAAATATACTGATAAACTCATTATTAATATTATAAAAAGTAGATTTAATTAAAAATTTTGTACATCAGACACAGAGTTGTGGGTACCAGCAATTTATTTTATGGCAAGGGGCTTGACTTTCTCATCGCTCTGGGGCCGCCACGCCACTATAATAAATTTGGCTATGGCCCGAGAGGTAACATGGCAACAAAAAAAATGTTATCTAAAGGGTTAAGCAGATTTTTATCTTTTATCTTATGCTGTAATATCGATACTATATTTTTCGTTTTAAATAACAGTTAACGGACAGTTTAACTAAAGATGAAAATACCGGGCTTTAGGCGAATAAATTATTGGGGACTTTCAGTCCTTCAGAGTCCGATTAAGAGAGCTTTCACTGAATTATGTTAGTTTGGGTAGGTTCATAACAATTTTATCGTGTTTGTAAATTAAATTCAGTATAGTGAAGTGTTAGCACTCCATGTACACTGTGTAATGTTTTAATCATATTAGTAGTGAGCGCATGCAGTCTCATATATTCTCCTTTACGGTTATGGTCATGTACTAATAAGTGTTTCCTCTTTCAGAAACTTGTGGTGAATTAACCCTAGTATGGAGTGGAGAACTTTACTTTTTTTCGTCCTTACAACGTGGAACATCCTCTACTTAAACGGTAAGAGTACTACACTTCCGCTTAGATTCTAAACATTATTTATTAAGTTTTCGTGCAGTTCGTCTCTTGAATAAAGCCATTCACCACTTAGGGAACTGTGAATACTGGGCTATACACCAACTTCATTCTATTGGGAACACGATTAATGTTATTTTCTATACAGTACACGGAAATCTTCGAGGCACAGTCCTTTGTCTATTTTTATTAAGAAAACTTCCTAAAATTTACATCAATTCGGTGGGCACAATAATATATCTTTACACCGAGTTATGTACAGGGTGTAAATTGAGAAGTGGAACATAGGCGTTTAACATGGGAAACCAGTTTTTCTTTGCGCAAACGTTACTTAATTATTTTTTATATCAAAATACTTCATATAAAAGTTATAAAGATTTAAATTCTGCATTTAAATCAAGCAAAACGATTATTTTAGCTCTTCATAGAAACGTAAAAATTAATTATTAAGTTACAGTTTTCATGAGCTTTTACTCTAGGCAACCATGGATTTATGTCAAAAAAATAAATAAATGCGTTGTTTTTAGCTGTCAATTAGAACTAAAACAGTTTACTTTATTTGTGTTGTGTGTTAATATATTATTGAAATCTAAATTTAGTCCTAATTGACAGTTAAAAATTACGCATTTCTTTATTTCATGATATAAATTCATGGCTGTCTCGACTAAAAGCTCATAAAAACTCTAACTTTATAATTAAGTTTTACGTTGATATGAAGAGCTAAAATAATAGTTTCACAAGATTTAGATGCAGAATTTAAATCCCTATAACTTTTATTTCAAGTTTTTTTGTATAAAATAATTAGGTAACGTTGTCGCAAAGAAAAACTGATTTTCCATGTTAAACGCCTATGTTCTACTTTTTGATTTACACCCTGTACAGTAATGCAAATAAAAATTGAGCAAGAGTATCGCACAGCTTTTTTAATGGTGTACAATTTTCAAATAATACAAAGTGACTCTTGTAATATTCGCTCCGCGATAGCTTTCAGGGACCATGAGGTGATACGTGGTAAGCGCCTTCAACGGTACAGATATACAATAATGTCCAAAAATATGGACATACTTGTAAAGTTGTAAAAATCAATGTATTTAAATTATTTCTCTCATACAGGGTGTTAAAAAAACCTTTCCAAAAATTTAGAATCATAAGTACAGACCAAAATGAGTAAAAATTATCAATCAACATGCATCCGCAAAAAAAAACATTTCAGAAATATGAGATATTTTAAACATTTGCAAGTGTACTTACATTTTTAGCATTTTTTGATTCTTATCAAAAAAATAATACGATCTTCTCAACAAACAATACATTTGTTTGTTATCAAACCCCATTTTAAAAATAGAAATTAGCTCATATCTCTGAAATAATTAATTTGCGAACCCATGTTGCTTACGCATTTTTTACTCATTTTGGTATATACTTTATGCTTCAATGGTTTGGAATGATTTTTAACAGCATGTATAATTCTGAATGAATAATACAAAAAACTAAAAAAAAAAATTGTAGGGATCTAAATTATTTTTTCCACTTTTTGTCTTTCCTTCTTTTGAACCCTATATGGAACTTCTGTGAAATGAAATGGAGAGTCAAGTTATCAAAACTAGATTAGCCAATGTTAATCAACTCAGAAATGCTTTACAAAAAATAATTCAAAAAATGCCTACAATATGTCAAGCCGTTATCAAAGCCAGGAAAAGTTCGAAGAACCAAATATTTGAATTCACTATTTCACATTGTTCTATTTTGTTAAAATAAATATATTCATTTCGAATTTACATTTTTTTTATTGCTTTTTCCATAATTATCAAGTGTACCAGTACCCATATTTTTGGACGGTATTGTATTATTACTGAAATTGTACATTCGTCCTGAAAATCAAAAAGTCTGGGATATTTCTATTCCAATATTTATTTGCCGTATTGTATAACAAAATAATTGAACTGTCCAAATGATTTCGTAAATATTGAGTAAATAGGAATTAACAAAAGGTTCATTTTACTGTTTATTATTTAACCATTCAAAAATCTGCTATTTTCACAATGAATTTATGTATAAATTGTCCATTATTTTATATTCACAGTTAATGTTCGTGTGCAGTTTTCCAATCTAGATGCTTTATGACGTTCAAACGAACAAGTCAGCATCATTAAATACATCCACTTGTCTAAAAGGCCGATAATTTAACATTTTCATCGTTCACGAACCCTTGCCTTATCATATATTTATGCCTAAGTGCTATGAATATCGAATTATCTTAAATTAACCGTCTCCACTTAAATGGAAATGCAGAATTTTATACGATTTGAACTACGGAGAACGACTACCTTATCATTAGATCGTTCATTCCTTCGAATATATGATTTGCAAATCATAAATTTATGAAGGAATTATTATTGATGCTTTTTAGAAAATGATGCTTTAAATATAAAGAGGAATTAAAAATTTAAAGCATTCCATGTTAGTGCATTTGCTACTTCCTGCAAAAAAGTGTAGAGCTCATTGAGCATGGCCTATTGATTGTATTGTAGTGTTTTTTGGTTTTATTTGTTTCATAGACGCACAATATCGCAAAAGTTCAATACTTCAACATATGTAGAGATGCAGCTTTTTTCCTCTAAATTACATAGTTTGAATAGCAGAGATACACAGTGGAAAAAATTTACGAATCAAATAATACAATTGAAGCGTTTCAATTCAAATGAATCTACGTAAGTGGTGTTTTTATGTTTTAAAGTGTTTTGCACGAGACAATAACAAAAGTTGTAACTATTCTATTATTAATATGATATACGAGCCGAAATATTATAGTACTTGTATTTGTATACAACCCTTTGTTCATTAAATTAATTCCATTTCTGGCTTCGAAATGAAATAGATACGTCTGGAATTTTATGACAATTATTCTACCATTTCTAAAATATTTGATTTTATTGAATTAACATTTTCATGTAAAAATCAAATTAATTCCTTCTAATATTAATGTAACGTTTTTTAATTTATTTGGGTGAAGTGTAAATATTAGACAATTATTATTAATTAAAATAAAGGTTTATTACTATAACTAAATATTAAAAAGGTATTAAATAATGACGATTACTAATATTGAACAATTATTAAAAACTAATTAAGATTAAAACTATAATTAACTAGATAACACCAACACTATTTATTTATTTAACCAATTAACACTACTATTTATTTCCACGATATTACTAATTATTTACAGTGTGTTCAAAAAAAATCCTAAGAAACGTATGTCAATTTAAAAATATTTAATTAAATGTCAATTTGACATGAGATATTGTCAAAAATCTTATCTAAAGAAATCAAAGATTTTCTTGTTGAATCTTATTTTAGAAATGAAAACAAATTAGAAAACGGCGAATGTCAATGTACTGTATCCTTCTTTATTGTCTTTTTGCCTTAAAATTACATTTCAAGATCAATTTTGACATCTTGACCTTTGAATTGAATAATGATCAGACATACGTTTCTCTGTTCATAGCCTACTCCTACTATTTATGTAACTAACTTTCTCCTTCCACTCCAACTCGCTGTTACTGTCCTGTACCTAGCTTCACAATACTCGTCAACACTACCGAGTATTCACTTCCACAGCTATCCCAATATACCAGTAACTTCCAAAGTGCCTACTCCACTCGACACTTTACTGCATACGCTCACTACGATACTACTGTGATTCTCAAACTCACTACTCAGCTGACTATGTAACTCTTTCACTATGTATGAAACTGACTCCCGAACATAGCTGCGTCCCTTTTATACACCTGCCATTAACTTCCAGAGAGCTCTAGAATATTCGACCGCATAATAACAATGAACACAAAAGGTTCAGGCGACCGGAAGTATTTAAACATGTTGCGGCTTGTTTGTTTACATAGCCCGGCTGCTAGCGCGATTGCGTCATCACTATACTTAGACGCTTGTTCAACGTAGCAGCGGAGCTCACACGTTACATTAATAAATATATTTACTGATACTTGAAATTTTGCTCTCTGTTTAAATAAATAAAAAGAAATATAGCTAAACTTGAGGTATTTAGACAAATTTTTATTACATTAGAAATAGTAAGGCAAATACTTTTCTATGATCATGGTTCTACATATAAATCAATTACAATTTTGGGCATATAAATAAAACTTATGCACGAATAACAAAAATTAATACTGTAAAAGAAATTATATTTGTAATAAATTTTACATTGAAATTAATGTTTACGTTTTGAAACGGTTTGTGTAATGGCGCTGCAGAATGACGTCATCATTTAACATGATGAAACGCCGTAACGCCGTTAGATGGCAAAGCAGTATTACGTACATTTCCTCTTCGAAATATTTAAGCAGCTTGGTGTAGAACAATATTTTTTACGAGTAGTAATCATTTTCAACATAGGTACATAATCTCCGAACACAACAAGCTATAAATGCTTAGGAATGTTAACTTGACAAGAATAAAGCCCAGTTGCATAAAACGTTGTTAACTTTAATTAAGTTGTTACCTTGACAAGGCATCAGTGGCGGCTCGTGCACCAAAACTTTGGTGAGACAAGGTATTCAGGAAAAGAAGGCACCGCAGGCGTTTTTTTTCATTCGAGGTCAAATGCCTTATAATTGAAAGTCACATTTTTTCATGGGCTGTGAAGCTGCATGTTTTTTTCCTTTCATGTACAAAAATAAATTGACAGATCACTTAGCTGGATAAACTGTCTCAAGTCTAAATACAACACAATGCGACTGTTATACAGGGCCTACGTTACATTACAATAAAAATGCTAGACAGGTTATGTTTATGTTCGATGTTCGAACTCAGTACGATGAGGATGTTAATGTTTATAGTCTGTTAAAATTTGTAGCTAGTAGAAACAAATGTATTATCTGTCATTTAAATTTTTTATTCAGTGTCTACTATTATTAGTAGTGAAAAATTTAAACAGGATGTTTAAATTAAACATGACGAGTTAAAGATTACACCCCAAACATTTAATTTTGCTTGCAACAATGTACAGTAGATGTGTGAACCCACTTACAATTTTTTTTACTATGCGGCGTTGATTGTATTCACGCAACACGTGCGCTTACGGTCACAGTCTTCATCTTTTATCCTTTACGCATTCATTGCATTTTTCATTTGAAGTATGCATCAAACAGCTCCTTGTTTAGCGGACGTATTTCTTACCGGAATGAAAGCTTTATTAAAAATATTAGACAATTATATTATTTATTTCGAGAGGAAAGCGTCACGGGGTGTAAATTACGTAAACTGCATTACAAATTAGTTATGGTGGAGGTTTAAATTGTTCTTTTGATATTTATAAAGACAAGAATTAACGGAATAAGTTGAAATTTAATTTACATAAAAGTATTAATTTGTTAAAATGATATTCTGAGTTATTTATTTTCCGGCGAGGCACTGCCTCACCTGCCTACCCTGACAAGCCGCCACTGCAAGATTTATTTTCCATCGAATTTTTAATACGTATCGATGGTTACAATGTGCAGTTGAACATATGATTAGGTCACAACGTTTTATGCAACTAGCCCTAAGTTTATCATTCAGTTGTCATTTAGTGGTATTACCAATACTATTATATATACCTACGTCATATTGACAACGTTAGTTCCTTGGATATTATTAACAAAAATCTGCGATTTAGGTCAATGTATGAACTAACACAAAAATACGTATTTATTTAAAAAAATTATATATACACTATCAAGATTTTCAACAGAATTTAAGTCATAACTTTGAGGAAATTATAATATTACCTTCATAATAAAATTTACTTACAATTTGTGTTATAAAAAATAAACAAAATACTTTTTTTCATTTTATAAAAAAAGTATACACATATAAAACTTTGGCGTTTAAGTAATAATGCAAGTTATTCTCCCTGAGATAAATTCTAATGCTTTCCGTAAATCAGACAAATTCCTTTTATATTAAGAGACATGAAAAATATTTAAAATCTCAAATCCTAATCCATGTTTTGTGGATTTATACAGTGGCATTAATGTTTCTCTTGGAAATAATATGTGACATTATTTCGAAAGCTTCGGACAGCTTAATATTCAATTAGGGAAATTTCAGTATAAAATAATTTAGAATATGAGGGAAGTACAAATGAATGTGATGAGAGCTTGTTTACAAAAATATTATTTTTTCATATGTATTCATTAAATACGTAAAATATATTTAATCAAATAGATTATTTTGAATTTTGCTTATAATATACGTTTTGTATTTAATTGTTATATTTTTAAATTTTCTATTTTATTGCAAATTCGATTAAGTGTTTTGTAAGATATTACGTACGTGGTTTCTGGAAATAAATGTTTAATATTATTATTAAATATTGTACAAACTGTCGTACATCATTTTGTGCAAAAATATAAAGCACTGTAAACGTAAATACGTATTAAATAAAAGATGATTTTACTACTACTACTACTACTACTACTACTACTACTACTACTACTACTACTACTACTACTACTACTACTACTACTACTACTACTACTACTACTACTACTACTACTACTACTACTACTACTACTACTACTACTACTACTACTACTACTACTACTACTACTACTACTACTACTACTACTACTACTACTACTACTACTACTACTACTACTACTACTACTACTACTACTACTACTACTACTACTACTACTACTACTACTACTACTACTACTACTACTACTACTACTACTACTACTACTACTACTACTACTACTACTACTACTACTACTACTACTACTACTACTACTACTACTACTACTACTACTACTACTACTACTACTACTACTACTACTACTACTACTACTACTACTACTACTACTACTACTACTACTACTACTACTACTACTACTACTACTACTACTACTACTACTACTACTACTACTACTACTACTACTACTACTACTACTACTACTACTACTACTACTACTACTACTACTACTACTACTACTACTACTACTACTACTACTACTACTACTACTACTACTACTACTACTACTACTACTACTACTACTACTACTACTACTACTACTACTACTACTACTACTACTACTACTACTACTACTACTACTACTACTACTACTACTACTACTACTACTACTACTACTACTACTACTACTACTACTACTACTACTACTACTACTACTACTACTACTACTACTACTACTACTACTACTACTACTACTACTACTACTACTACTACTACTACTACTACTACTACTACTACTACTACTACTACTACTACTACTACTACTACTACTACTACTACTACTACTACTACTACTACTACTACTACTACTACTACTACTACTACTACTACTACTACTACTACTACTACTACTACTACTACTACTACTACTACTACTACTACTACTACTACTACTACTACTACTACTACTACTACTACTACTACTACTACTACTACTACTACTACTACTACTACTACTACTACTACTACTACTACTACTACTACTACTACTACTACTACTACTACTACTACTACTACTACTACTACTACTACTACTACTACTACTACTACTACTACTACTACTACTACTACTACTACTACTACTACTACTACTACTACTACTACTACTACT
>OY720458.1:19285801-19409140 GCA_963082715.1 Harpalus rubripes | reverse complement strand
AAGCCATCAGGAACAGATGCAGATGTCGGTCCCAGTCTCTTTGGTAGTTGGAGACTACCTTCGACAAATATCGGTTGATCGTTCTGTTCATTCGTTCAACCATGCCATCAGACTGCGGATGTAATGCAGTTTCAGCGACCGTGGTGGCTTCCTGGTTGGGTAATGGATACGCTTCAACCCACTTGGTAAAGTAGTTCATAACAACCACGATGTATTTATTTCCTTCGTCAATTTTTGGGAATGGTCCAGCCACATCAATCGCAATACGCTCAAATGGACATCCAACGTTGTATTGACGCATTGAAACTTTTCGTCGTTTATGCGGACCGTTACTTCCAGCGCAAACCACACATTTCTTGCACCAATCTTTAACAACTTCCGTGAAGTTAACCCAGTAAAACCGCTGGCGCAATCTTTCTAGCGTTTTGATGACTCCAAAATGGCCTTCAGATCCGTCATGGATCTCTTTCAACACGTCTGGTATTCTACTCTGAGGAATACCTAACTGAGTTTTCTTCTCAGTTCCATCAGCATTTTCTACCACACGCTTTAACATGCCATCCTCAATCACCATAGAATCCCATTGCGCCCAGTACGATTTTACACTCGGTGAGTGCGGTGCAACATTTTCCCATACTGGTTTGCTCTCTTCTGCTTTCCATTCCAGTATAATTTTCAAAGTCGGGTCTTTTTCTTAGTCTTCGTGTAGTCTGCCGGGCTGCCAATTATCGTCAACTACTGTTGTCCTGGCGACAATAGAAAATTTCTCCTCTAGTGGACTAGGAGAGACTTGCAATCATCTTGGCACGGCCTTCTAGACAATGCGTCGGGATTACGATGGCTACTACTACTACTACTACTACTACTACTACTACTACTACTACTACTACTACTACTACTACTACTACTACTACTACTACTACTACTACTACTACTACTACTACTACTACTACTACTACTACTACTACTACTACTACTACTACTACTACTACTACTACTACTACTACTACTACTACTACTACTACTACTACTACTACTACTACTACTACTACTACTACTACTACTACTACTACTACTACTACTACTACTACTACTACTACTACTACTACTACTACTACTACTACTACTACTACTACTACTACTACTACTACTACTACTACTACTACTACTACTACTACTACTACTACTACTACTACTACTACTACTACTACTACTACTACTACTACTACTACTACTACTACTACTACTACTACTACTACTACTACTACTACTACTACTACTACTACTACTACTACTACTACTACTACTACTACTACTACTACTACTACTACTACTACTACTACTACTACTACTACTACTACTACTACTACTACTACTACTACTACTACTACTACTACTACTACTACTACTACTACTACTACTACTACTACTACTACTACTACTACTACTACTACTACTACTACTACTACTACTACTACTACTACTACTACTACTACTACTACTACTACTACTACTACTACTACTACTACTACTACTACTACTACTACTACTACTACTACTACTACTACTACTACTACTACTACTACTACTACTACTACTACTACTACTACTACTACTACTACTACTACTACTACTACTACTACTACTACTACTACTACTACTACTACTACTACTACTACTACTACTACTACTACTACTACTACTACTACTACTACTACTACTACTACTACTACTACTACTACTACTACTACTACTACTACTACTACTACTACTACTACTACTACTACTACTACTACTACTACTACTACTACTACTACTACTACTACTACTACTACTACTACTACTACTACTACTACTACTACTACTACTACTACTACTACTACTACTACTACTACTACTACTACTACTACTACTACTACTACTACTACTACTACTACTACTACTACTACTACTACTACTACTACTACTACTACTACTACTACTACTACTACTACTACTACTACTACTACTACTACTACTACTACTACTACTACTACTACTACTACTACTACTACTACTACTACTACTACTACTACTACTACTACTACTACTACTACTACTACTACTACTACTACTACTACTACTACTACTACTACTACTACTACTACTACTACTACTACTACTACTACTACTACTACTACTACTACTACTACTACTACTACTACTACTACTACTACTACTACTACTACTACTACTACTACTACTACTACTACTACTACTACTACTACTACTACTACTACTACTACTACTACTACTACTACTACTACTACTACTACTACTACTACTACTACTACTACTACTACTACTACTACTACTACTACTACTACTACTACTACTACTACTACTACTACTACTACTACTACTACTACTACTACTACTACTACTACTACTACTACTACTACTACTACTACTACTACTACTACTACTACTACTACTACTACTACTACTACTACTACTACTACTACTACTACTACTACTACTACTACTACTACTACTACTACTACTACTACTACTACTACTACTACTACTACTACTACTACTACTACTACTACTACTACTACTACTACTACTACTACTACTACTACTACTACTACTACTACTACTACTACTACTACTACTACTACTACTACTACTACTACTACTACTACTACTACTACTACTACTACTACTACTACTACTACTACTACTACTACTACTACTACTACTACTACTACTACTACTACTACTACTACTACTACTACTACTACTACTACTACTACTACTACTACTACTACTACTACTACTACTACTACTACTACTACTACTACTACTACTACTACTACTACTACTACTACTACTACTACTACTACTACTACTACTACTACTACTACTACTACTACTACTACTACTACTACTACTACTACTACTACTACTACTACTACTACTACTACTACTACTACTACTACTACTACTACTACTACTACTACTACTACTACTACTACTACTACTACTACTACTACTACTACTACTACTACTACTACTACTACTACTACTACTACTACTACTACTACTACTACTACTACTACTACTACTACTACTACTACTACTACTACTACTACTACTACTACTACTACTACTACTACTACTACTACTACTACTACTACTACTACTACTACTACTACTACTACTACTACTACTACTACTACTACTACTACTACTACTACTACTACTACTACTACTACTACTACTACTACTACTACTACTACTACTACTACTACTACTACTACTACTACTACTACTACTACTACTACTACTACTACTACTACTACTACTACTACTACTACTACTACTACTACTACTACTACTACTACTACTACTACTACTACTACTACTACTACTACTACTACTACTACTACTACTACTACTACTACTACTACTACTACTACTACTACTACTACTACTACTACTACTACTACTACTACTACTACTACTACTACTACTACTACTACTACTACTACTACTACTACTACTACTACTACTACTACTACTACTACTACTACTACTACTACTACTACTACTACTACTACTACTACTACTACTACTACTACTACTACTACTACTACTACTACTACTACTACTACTACTACTACTACTACTACTACTACTACTACTACTACTACTACTACTACTACTACTACTACTACTACTACTACTACTACTACTACTACTACTACTACTACTACTACTACTACTACTACTACTACTACTACTACTACTACTACTACTACTACTACTACTACTACTACTACTACTACTACTACTACTACTACTACTACTACTACTACTACTACTACTACTACTACTACTACTACTACTACTACTACTACTACTACTACTACTACTACTACTACTACTACTACTACTACTACTACTACTACTACTACTACTACTACTACTACTACTACTACTACTACTACTACTACTACTACTACTACTACTACTACTACTACTACTACTACTACTACTACTACTACTACTACTACTACTACTACTACTACTACTACTACTACTACTACTACTACTACTACTACTACTACTACTACTACTACTACTACTACTACTACTACTACTACTACTACTACTACTACTACTACTACTACTACTACTACTACTACTACTACTACTACTACTACTACTACTACTACTACTACTACTACTACTACTACTACTACTACTACTACTACTACTACTACTACTACTACTACTACTACTACTACTACTACTACTACTACTACTACTACTACTACTACTACTACTACTACTACTACTACTACTACTACTACTACTACTACTACTACTACTACTACTACTACTACTACTACTACTACTACTACTACTACTACTACTACTACTACTACTACTACTACTACTACTACTACTACTACTACTACTACTACTACTACTACTACTACTACTACTACTACTACTACTACTACTACTACTACTAGACTACTACTACTACTACTACTACTACTACTACTACTACTACTACTACTACTACTACTACTACTACTACTACTACTACTACTACTACTACTACTACTACTACTACTACTACTACTACTACTACTACTACTACTACTACTACTACTACTACTACTACTACTACTACTACTACTACTACTACTACTACTACTACTACTACTACTACTACTACTACTACTACTACTACTACTACTACTACTACTACTACTACTACTACTACTACTACTACTACTACTACTACTACTACTACTACTACTACTACTACTACTACTACTACTACTACTACTACTACTACTACTACTACTACTACTACTACTACTACTACTACTACTACTACTACTACTACTACTACTACTACTACTACTACTACTACTACTACTACTACTACTACTACTACTACTACTACTACTACTACTACTACTACTACTACTACTACTACTACTACTACTACTACTACTACTACTACTACTACTACTACTACTACTACTACTACTACTACTACTACTACTACTACTACTACTACTACTACTACTACTACTACTACTACTACTACTACTACTACTACTACTACTACTACTACTACTACTACTACTACTACTACTACTACCTACTACTACTACTACTACTACTACTACTACTACTACTACTACTACTACTACTACTACTACTACTACTACTACTACTACTACTACTACTACTACTACTACTACTACTACTACTACTACTACTACTACTACTACTACTACTACTACTACTACTACTACTACTACTACTACTACTACTACTACTACTACTACTACTACTACTACTACTACTACTACTACTACTACTACTACTACTACTACTACTACTACTACTACTACTACTACTACTACTACTACTACTACTACTACTACTACTACTACTACTACTACTACTACTACTACTACTACTACTACTACTACTACTACTACTACTACTACTACTACTACTACTACTACTACTACTACTACTACTACTACTACTACTACTACTACTACTACTACTACTACTACTACTACTACTACTACTACTACTACTACTACTACTACTACTACTACTACTACTACTACTACTACTACTACTACTACTACTACTACTACTACTACTACTACTACTACTACTACTACTACTACTACTACTACTACTACTACTACTACTACTACTACTACTACTACTACTACTACTACTACTACTACTACTACTACTACTACTACTACTACTACTACTACTACTACTACTACTACTACTACTACTACTACTACTACTACTACTACTACTACTACTACTACTACTACTACTACTACTACTACTACTACTACTACTACTACTACTACTACTACTACTACTACTACTACTACTACTACTACTACTACTACTACTACTACTACTACTACTACTACTACTACTACTACTACTACTACTACTACTACTACTACTACTACTACTACTACTACTACTACTACTACTACTACTACTACTACTACTACTACTACTACTACTACTACTACTACTACTACTACTACTACTACTACTACTACTACTACTACTACTACTACTACTACTACTACTACTACTACTACTACTACTACTACTACTACTACTACTACTACTACTACTACTACTACTACTACTACTACTACTACTACTACTACTACTACTACTACTACTACTACTACTACTACTACTACTACTACTACTACTACTACTACTACTACTACTACTACTACTACTACTACTACTACTACTACTACTACACTACTACTACTACTACTACTACTACTACTACTACTACTACTACTACTACTACTACTACTACTACTACTACTACTACTACTACTACTACTACTACTACTACTACTACTACTACTACTACTACTACTACTACTACTACTACTACTACTACTACTACTACTACTACTACTACTACTACTACTACTACTACTACTACTACTACTACTACTACTACTACTACTACTACTACTACTACTACTACTACTACTACTACTACTACTACTACTACTACTACTACTACTACTACTACTACTACTACTACTACTACTACTACTACTACTACTACTACTACTACTACTACTACTACTACTACTACTACTACTACTACTACTACTACTACTACTACTACTACTACTACTACTACTACTACTACTACTACTACTACTACTACTACTACTACTACTACTACTACTACTACTACTACTACTACTACTACTACTACTACTACTACTACTACTACTACTACTACTACTACTACTACTACTACTACTACTACTACTACTACTACTACTACTACTACTACTACTACTACTACTACTACTACTACTACTACTACTACTACTACTACTACTACTACTACTACTACTACTACTACTACTACTACTACTACTACTACTACTACTACTACTACTACTACTACTACTACTACTACTACTACTACTACTACTACTACTACACTACTACTACTACTACTACTACTACTACTACTACTACTACTACTACTACTACTACTACTACTACTACTACTACTACTACTACTACTACTACTACTACTACTACTACTACTACTACTACTACTACTACTACTACTACTACTACTACTACTACTACTACTACTACTACTACTACTACTACTACTACTACTACTACTACTACTACTACTACTACTACTACTACTACTACTACTACTACTACTACTACTACTACTACTACTACTACTACTACTACTACTACTACTACTACTACTACTACTACTACTACTACTACTACTACTACTACTACTACTACTACTACTACTACTACTACTACTACTACTACTACTACTACTACTACTACTACTACTACTACTACTACTACTACTACTACTACTACTACTACTACTACTACTACTACTACTACTACTACTACTACTACTACTACTACTACTACTACTACTACTACTACTACTACTACTACTACTACTACTACTACTACTACTACTACTACTACTACTACTACTACTACTACTACTACTACTACTACTACTACTACTACTACTACTACTACTACTACTACTACTACTACTACTACTACTACTACTACTACTACTACTACTACTACTACTACTACTACTACTACTACTACTACTACTACTACTACTACTACTACTACTCTACTACTACTACTACTACTACTACTACTACTACTACTACTACTACTACTACTACTACTACTACTACTACTACTACTACTACTACTACTACTACTACTAACTACTACTACTACTACAACTACTACTACTACTACTACTACTACTACTACTACTACTACAACTACTACTACTACTACTACTACTACAACTACTACTACTACTACTACTACTACTACTACTACTACTACTACTACTACTACTACTACTACTACTACTACTACTACTACTACTACTACTACTACTACTACTACTACTACTACTACTACTACTACTACTACTACTACTTACTACACTACTACTACTACACTACTACTACTACTACTACTACTACTACTACTACTACTACACTACTACTACTACTACTACTACTACTACTACTACAACTACTACTACTACTACTACTACTACTACTACTACTACAACTACTACTACTACTACTACTACTACTACTACTACTACTACTACTACTACTACTACAACTACTACTACTACTACTACTACTACTACTACTACAACTACTACTACTACTACTACTACTACTACTACTACTACTACTACTACTACTACTACTACTACTACTACTACTACTACTACTACTACACTACTACTACTACTACACACTACTACTACTACTACTACACTACTACTACTACTACTACTACTACTACTACTACTACTACTACAACTACTACTACTACTACTACTACTACTACTACTACTACTACTACTACTACTACTACTACTACTACTACTACTACTAACTACTACTACACTACTACTACTACTACTACTACTACTACTACTACTACTACTACTACTACTACTACTACTACTACTACTACTACTACTACTACTACTACTACTACTACTACTACTACTACACTACTACTACTACTACTACTACTACTACTACTACTACTACTACTACTACTACTACTACTACTACTACTACTACTACTACTACTACTACTACTACTACTACAACTACTACTACTACTACTACTACACTACTACTACTACTACTACTACTACTACTACTACTACTACTACTACTACTACTACTACTACTACTACTACTACTACTACTACTACTATACTACTACTACTACTACTACTACTACTACTACAACTACTACTACTAACTAACTACTACTACTACTACTACTACAACTACTACTACTACTACTACTACTACTACTACTACTACTACTACTATACTACTACTACTACTACTACTACTACTACTACTACTACTACAACTACTACTACTACTACTACTACTACTACTACTACTACTACTACTACTACTACTACTACTACTACTACTACTAACTACACTACTACTACTACTACTACTACTACTACTACTACTACTACTACTACTACTACTACTACTACTACTACTACTACTACTACTACTACTACTACTACTATACTACTACTACTACTACTACTACTACTACTACTACTACTACTACTACTACTACTACTACTACTACTACTACTACTACTACTACTACTACTACTACTACTACTACTACTACTACTACTACTACTACTACTACTACTACTACTACTACTACTACTACTACTACTACTACTACTACTACTACTACTACTACTACTACTACTACTACTACTACTACTACTACTACTACTACTACTACTACTACTACTACTACTACTACTACTACTACTACTACTACTACTACTACTACTACTACTACTACTACTACTACTACTACTACTACTACTACTACTACTACTACTACTACTACTACTACTACTACTACTACTACTACTACTACTACTACTACTACTACTACTACTACTACTACTACTACTACTACTACTACTACTACTACTACTACTACTACTACTACTACTACTACTACTACTACTACTACTACTACTACTACTACTACTACTACTACTACTACTACTACTACTACTACTACTACTACTACTACTACTACTACTACTACTACTACTACTACTACTACTACTACTACTACTACTACTACTACTACTACTACTACTACTACTACTACTACTACTACTACTACTACTACTACTACTACTACTACTACTACTACTACTACTACTACTACTACTACTACTACTACTACTACTACTACTACTACTACTACTACTACTACTACTACTACTACTACTACTACTACTACTACTACTACTACTACTACTACTACTACTACTACTACTACTACTACTACTACTACTACTACTACTACTACTACTACTACTACTACTACTACTACTACTACTACTACTACTACTACTACTACTACTACTACTACTACTACTACTACTACTACTACTACTACTACTACTACTACTACTACTACTACTACTACTACTACTACTACTACTACTACTACTACTACTACTACTACTACTACTACTACTACTACTACTACTACTACTACTACTACTACTACTACTACTACTACTACTACTACTACTACTACTACTACTACTACTACTACTACTACTACTACTACTACTACTACTACTACTACTACTACTACTACTACTACTACTACTACTACTACTACTACTACTACTACTACTACTACTACTACTACTACTACTACTACTACTACTACTACTACTACTACTACTACTACTACTACTACTACTACTACTACTACTACTACTACTACTACTACTACTACTACTACTACTACTACTACTACTACTACTACTACTACTACTACTACTACTACTACTACTACTACTACTACTACTACTACTACTACTACTACTACTACTACTACTACTACTACTACTACTACTACTACTACTACTACTACTACTACTACTACTACTACTACTACTACTACTACTACTACTACTACTACTACTACTACTACTACTACTACTACTACTACTACTACTACTACTACTACTACTACTACTACTACTACTACTACTACTACTACTACTACTACTACTACTACTACTACTACTACTACTACTACTACTACTACTACTACTACTACTACTACTACTACTACTACTACTACTACTACTACTACTACTACTACTACTACTACTACTACTACTACTACTACTACTACTACTACTACTACTACTACTACTACTACTACTACTACTACTACTACTACTACTACTACTACTACTACTACTACTACTACTACTACTACTACTACTACTACTACTACTACTACTACTACTACTACTACTACTACTACTACTACTACTACTACTACTACTACTACTACTACTACTACTACTACTACTACTACTACTACTACTACTACTACTACTACTACTACTACTACTACTACTACTACTACTACTACTACTACTACTACTACTACTACTACTACTACTACTACTACTACTACTACTACTACTACTACTACTACTACTACTACTACTACATACCTGTTGTTCTCGACATGACGTTATTATGATATCTTGTTTTATGCAAGCAGTTTATGCATCATGTATGATACATCAATCTACAAGACCATAGTAAGTTTCAAACATTCTTTTAAAAAAGAATAATACTTTTTATAAGTCTGACAAGCAGAGGTTGTGGCTCTATTCTCACTGATTTGAATAAAATTTTGTGAATATGAAATATTATGTATTTATAAGTAGTACGCCAAACAATTCGTTTCAATACTTAAAAAAGTCTGAGATATTTACTGAAAATAATATTAAGCTTTTTTAGTTTCAAAAGAGTTGTGGGTGCCAAATTTGGGTTTGTGAACACAAATTTTTCCTACATGACTCACATGAAGCCATTTATATTATAAACTGTTTATATACAGTTATTTTTACATTCGGAATCATAAACCATTCAATTAAGATTTTTGTGAAAAGAAAATACTAAAGATAAGTAAAAAAATCATTGTCTTCAAGGGGATTTTATATCTGGTAGAGCGTTCTACTTGATAGACAGATCCTGTGTTCAATATGCGGTGAAGTCTATGATTTTTTTACAAAAGTATATTTATTGAAGGTTTTGGCCTATGTTTGCGTTACATTGTGAGCAACAAGAAAGAAACAAAGGAGTTTTAATTTTACATCATTTTATTCTTTATTTTTATAATTTTATTTCATTTCGTAATGCAAAATTTCTACTAAAACCAAAAAAGTTTAGATGTTTCTTTATTAAATAATAGATCCACAAAATAAAATTTCAAACTGAACGCCTTCTTTGTTTTTGGTCATGTTCGGGTTTTGTAAAAAAATCTGAATTGGAAGTTTATATACTCACTTATTTGATATTTTTGGCGTAAATATAAACTGCAACATTTTTTCGAACGATCTTAGAAGATTTTTATATTATTAATACCAAGAATTTCGACAGAATGTAATACATCATATTTCCTTTGAGAGTTGCTAAAAACAAAAACATCTACATTCAAATAACATATTAAAATATTTAGCTAGGTTTAAAAAAAAATGGACATACTCTATTGTATTCTTGTGTTTTATTGTTTGTGAAAGTGAATTTTTAACAAATGATCTTTATTGTTTCCTCATTGTCAGAATTTGATGGTAACAAATACTTGGTGACAATGTAACCTACCATAACGTAACTAAACTGATAAATACAAACAGAGATTACCGTCCTCCGCGCGTGCAATTTATCACTGCTGCTTAACCCGAGTATTTTTCTAGCGAACTTCGACATTTGCCGAAATCGGACACCATTAGTATAGTACACATGTTGCCGTTTTATTTCTCTGACATTAGAGAAGAAATCGGTATTCCTTCGACACCAAAACTAGATTTAAGATACGAGGGTGCACATTTTAAATTCTCTTTTCTCCACGCCAGGTGTACAAAGAATAAAACAACCAAATACTATACTTCAATAATTAGTTTTCTCTTTACTACGATATTGCATTGAAATTTATGTTTCCTTTATTTTTGTTTTAATAATACCAATTGAAAGCACTTGAAACGACTACAACTTGTAGTGGATTTTGAAGTACTTCATTTCGTTCAAATAAATCTCCTGGCAAATTATGAAACATAATTTTCACTGCGTAATACAGGGACATTTATAAAAAGTGCGACAAACATTAACAGCTTTTATGTCAAGTTACCGGTGAAAA
The DNA here is from genome assembly GCA_963082715.1 of Harpalus rubripes. Lineage (NCBI taxonomy): Eukaryota > Metazoa > Arthropoda > Insecta > Coleoptera > Carabidae > Harpalus > Harpalus rubripes. The sequence continues at coordinate 19,396,234 of OY720458.1, read as the reverse complement.
ACTAAAATAAAATAACATAAAACTATACACAAACTGTTTCAATTGGTTTATTATTTCTTTAACCCTTTGATTCCCAATAGATCACATACGTATGTCCAGGACAAAACTCAAATACACTCATTTTCTCCAAAATCTTCAAATATTTTGAGATATCAATATTTATGTATTTAAATATATCTCATTGCGCTGGCTCCAAATTTTCAAACCACAAGTCGACATTTCCCAAAAATGGGTGGAGATAAGAGCCTGGTGACTGCGCCATTTGCTTCTATGGAGAAAATTACATAAGTTTACCAATTTTCACAAAATTTGCCCCATTAGTTCAGTTTGCATAGCCAGAAAATTGAAATCCTTGAAAATAGCCAATATTGCAAAATTTTGCGATTTTTGGTAATTTTCAGTTATTTTGCTTTAGAAATTGTATCCTTTGTTCAGAAACTGGTAGATATACAGATTATTATTATTATTATTATTATTATTATTATTATTATTATTATTATTATTATTATTATTATTATTATTATTATTATTATTATTATTATTATTATTATTATTATTATTAATTAATATTATTGTTACATTTTTAAATTTTGATATATTAAACAATATTTTTTTAAATTATTGAAAAGTTTCTTGATCCACTCATTATTGAAAACAGTAACAATGGTAAATAAAGAATCGTGGACATATTATAATCAGTGTGTGCCCTTTGTGTAGAAGAATAAAGCTTGACATTCTTTATGGGACTATATTGAATATTTTTAATGGCGAACTTGTTTGTCAAAGACCAAGTTCAAAAACCTGGTTTGTTAGTAACTTACTTCAAAGGAACTGCATTTAGGGAGAATGTGTTATCAATTCAACTATATTTTGAACAATGTTTGTAATGAACATTTTAATTTATTTTTAATGTTGGTTATTAAATTGAAGCAATTATTTTGCGTTGAATAATTAGTTTTAATTAATGTCTCGTAGTGCACACAGAATATAAGACAAAGTCAAGAAAATTTAGTAGACTTCTCAATTTCAAATAAATAAATAATTAAAGATATCACCACGGCTTATCACCCATTGCTGAGTATGTCAATCTACTTTGCACACAGATATCGGTAATGATGAAATATTTGCACGGTGCAGGCGCTTACCAGGTGTCACCTCACGGGCACTCATTGCTGGCGTGGAGAGTGCACCATAATTTCATATACAACATAATATTCTGAAATTGCACAAAATTTATAGGAGTATTTAATTTATATAAAACAATATATTTGTGCTATATTTGTTAATATTATAAATTTCTAAATGTCTAAAAGATGATAGTAATAATATAAATTACGATACAAAAATTAAGGGAATACGAAAACTTGTCTTTATTATTTTAATATCTTAAAAATTTATTTATAAAAATATTTTTGTCTCGTTTTGACTATTCTTTAATTTGAAGATAGAAAGAGACACAAAAATGAATAATTGAAGACCTGAAATAAATAATGATGTAAGTACTATTTTTGTAAGAATTGTTTTTTTAAAGGAATAATAATTTAAGTACCTAGCCCGATAATATAAATAAGAATCGAAGTCCAGATTCAATTTTTATCGTGTTATATATATAGATGCTCATATTAAATTATATAGGAATTGAATTATTATTTCTTTAAAAAAACGGGTTTCACAAAAATGACATTCACATCATTATTTATGTCAAGTCTTCAATTATTAAATAACAAAAAAGTTAAATAACAAAAGACCCCTCACAGATTGTGCCTGGGGCCTACGAAAGGTATAATTCCAGCGTGATTTATTCATAAATAAACAAATAGAATATGTACTATGTTTTTACTAAATAATTCAAAATATTTTTTTAAAATTTAAATTTGGGTAAGAAACTGATCTTTTAAACCGGTTTTTAAAACTGGTTAAGCAGTATCTCTAAGTGATCTTTTGTTTTAAAAAACCCGGTAATTCAACCAAAACAAATTAAAATGGTTTACTAAATCGTTTCTAAAAAGAAGGGGAAAATGCACTTTTCACCTCTTTTTATTATTATGTTCACTTTTTATCCTTTTTTCGGTAGTAAAAGCCCAACTTCTAGAAATAAAAGTTTTTTGATTCTTAAATGATTTTACCTACTAGTTAAATCTAACAGACTAAGCAAACCGTTTTAAAAAAAGTGTAAACCGGTATTTGGATGAAACCGTTTAAAAAATTATGTTTTCCATTTCGGATATTTTTTCCGTTTCTTGCCCTGATTTAGATACAAATTTCTGTTTGAAGGATTAATATTTAACCTAAATATCATTTTATGTGCTAGAATTATTTAACGAAGTCCATATTTTGCACGACACAATAACGACAGCTGCAATCTCATGTATTTTAAAAATATTCTTAATCATTTTAACCTTTTCACATACGAGTTAACAACTTGTACATTTGTACTATTTCTGAAACATTAGGATCGGGTCGAAAATCGTGTTCATTTAAAATTTTTATAGGTTTTGATGTTTCATTTTAAATTGTTCCGTAAATTGTATTTAACCTGGTACAAAATTGTGTAATATAGAGAGTACATTTATATTTGGTAGTTAAAAGTTTCTATGTTGAAATTATGGGTTCGAACTGATGCCTTCTTGAATTCCAAAACAAAATCAAATTTTTATAAAATTGCTTGTTTTGCGTTTTCTTTCTCTTTGTGATATAAAATTGGATATTGATTTAAGATATTGGATACTCTATATTTATAATAAAATTTAATATTGTTTCAAACTCCGATGAAATTTGGTATGAATAATCTGTTAATGAAAAAGATATTGACGGAAATATGCAGAAGTAATATGTAACAAGTTTATTTTGATAAATATATTAATATTGATGTTTAAAAAATTATTATGCAGTTTACAATATGGTTTCTAGCATATTGTCATTAATGATGTTATAGGAAAAGCAAAGCATACCATATTCGCATTGTAAATTGTCCGTAGTGAAACTCATTTTAAATCGATTTTATAATTCGTTACAGAATAACAAACATACAAACCCTTATTCTAAAAGGTGGAGAAGAATAAGAAATGACAGCGGTTGCGAATTTCTGACAAAAAAATCCTATAAAGCAAAATGTATAAAATATGTAAAATATCACAAAAATATTCCCCGTTTTCGAATAAATAGAATTTTATATTTTTTCAAAGATTAGCTGTATGGTAAATCAGTTATTAAAGCAATATTTATGGGTGTATTTTATTATGATTACAACAAAAGTCAATTAAATGGAGATTTTAAAATTATTGCTTTTTAAGGTTTAAAGATTTTTTATGCCCTAAGACGTAAATATTTGATTGCCACTTAACCTGAAGTGATCCCACAATGAATTTTCAGATAAACTTCTTTGCTTCGGTCTTTTTAAACGCCTTTTTATAGTAATAACACGAAGTAAAATTTACCTACATACTTTACCAATATTTAACGAATACCGCTGGTTTTAAGTTTTAAATTAAATATATATTAAAGTTTTTTACGCAAATTACACGTTCAATTTTAATTATTTACAATTACACGTTGCCACTGAATTAGTCTGAAATTGAATGAAGTCTTGCACGATTTGTTTTCATTACATACTTTGAAATTACAATTACAATTAAATGAATGACGGTTAATATTAGATCCGTATTTTTATTTGAAATACAGGGCGTAGCTGAAATAAATTCAGTTTTGTCATAAATTTCATTACCTGCTTGTGGAATCCAAGGCCGACTAATAAACAGTCTTACTCTTTTCCATTTAAGCCATTCGGTAGATGGCGCTGACATCAGTGCCAGTTTTAGATTGGCGAAATTACATTGGGTAAACTTGTCTCTTGCCTCCAATTTCAACCAATCAGAGAGTTTAAAATTATGCCCTATTCTCTACAATACTGAATGGCTTAAATGGAACAAAGTATAAAAACGCTAAACTCTATTCTGTTTATAGTAGAATTAAGATGAATGTAAGTTTTTTATTTGAATTTTAATCAAGGAAAGAAAGAAAAAAGAAAAGTATGCTAGCCGGCGGGATTTGAACCCACGATCTCAGCATTTGTACTGCTGCGTGTTACCAACTACAGCACGGCTGGGCTGCAAATCCGCCAGTCTATACAATCTTTTCTGAAATTATATTCTCATGTATGAGACCCGCATCACATGTTAGGTGTGGGGTGTATCTAAACTACCACTACGTTTAAACACCTGTGAATTGTCAAACATTCGCACAACCTTATCAGGTTTATTTAATTTTGTTAATCAAACTTGACAGTATCAATGTAGTAACAATGGTATCAGCTTTCATTTAATTTTTAAAATGCTGAAAAAATAGTGAGATTTCGAGAAAAAGTTACTAAGAAGCATTGTTGCTCTCAATGAGTTCTGTAACTGGTTAAATTTAATGTATTTTATTGTATTACATCCTGTGTAAATATTTGTTTAATTTTCCAATGTACACTTTTATAATTAAGAAAAAAAAACATGTATACATGCTAAGTACTTTTTATGATAAAAGTATTATATTATAATGACATGAAGTGACATTATTTTTTTTCTCCTTTGTTCGTTATGTAAAAAATCTATATTAAACGTTTGTCAATTAGAAATCAACATAAAATGAAGCCTTTATTATTGGTTGACTTGGAAGGCTTATCGACATCACAACATGGGTAGATTTTGGTGACGATTTACCTACAATATTAAACTTAAAAATGTTTTTAATATAAAAAAATTAAAGAGTTAAATCGTATTTAATGACATTTTAACAAATGGTTATTGAAATTAAAGAAAAAAGAACTTTAAATTTTTATAAGGATCTAAGTCTAGTATGTGACATGTGAAAAATGGATTTTATACTGAACAATTACTAATTTATAAACGATTATGTATTAAGTTTTTTTTATGTTTATGCCAACTAGTTTAATATTACATATAAAATTGTGTTCACTGTAATATGTAGGTATCTAGTGTTTTCTTTTATTTTTTGATATTGTATCAAATTGTAACGTAGAATTAGTTACAGATATTTATGTTTTAATATCATTATTTATTGATTAAAATCGAAATCGTACATTAAAATCTCATTTTAATATCAACTTTGCGTGTAACTTATCGTCAATTCAGTGTATATTTGACATGTTTTAATAAATGCTATTGAGCTTTTTAAATTTACTTATTAGTCGGAATAACATGAGACGTGGACATATTGCTCTAATAAATCATCGAAAATTGTTGGTGTTGAAAAACCTTGGATTTTTATACGATGCCATTTATGTCTTGAAGTAGAATACGAAGATTTTGTATTATTTAAATAATGTATGAATACATTCAAAGTTTATTTTTATATTGCAGCAGTAGTCACACAATGCAGAAAGAATAAATTATTAAAACTGAAGATCAATGAATTGGGAGCATGAAACTAATTTAAACTCACCAAAAAATTGTAGTCCTTTTTCTAATAAACTGATTGTGACATCATAAAATATAAATAAGTACGAAACTGTATTCACATTAAATTATAAAACTTTTAAAGATATGAAGTTATACTTATAATCTTAATAGATATAAGACTAAAAAATGCTTTATTTTGAAAATTTTACGTTAAGTTTAATATTACTATAACAAGGTACATTCTGGCTTGACCTTGAAATGAGATCACAAATAATTTAGCCAGAGTACTTATTATACTACTATTGAACTTTATAATTTAAAAATTCAAGTTAAATTATTTTTTTTTGTAAAATTTAATATTTTGTTTGATCATCTTAAAAATGAATTGTTAAGGTACTATGATTAGAAAAATAGGGACAAATACAAATTTTCTTTATTATTTATTTTACATCTATAGTTTACAACGTTGCGCGCGAAGTTAAATACCATTTTTTATTGTGAAATGATCCGGAACTCTACTCCCGATCGTATTTTTTTTAAATGGAATAGTACATATATTCTAATTTTTTTAGAAAGTATTTTAAATTAGCTATACAATGGTTCAATGATATTTGCATTTTTCATTATAAAATAACGTAGTCATTAATTTATGATAAATATAATATTTTATGTAGTATCAGTTTGTTATAACAATTTTTTTTTGTTTGAGGTTATATTTTGACGTTTACTTAACGTATCATTTGTTTTTGATTATTTTGAACTCTCAAAGAATTAAAAAATACAATTATATTTAAATTTATTTTAATTTTACTGTTTTTCAATTTTAGACAATTCTAATTGTGGAAAATAATTAACACAAATGATACATCAGGTAAAATTAATAATGATAACTACGTTATTTTTTAATGAAAACGCAAGTATTTGGCATCATTGTAAAGTTAATTTAAAATAATTTTGAGAAAATATAAAGATACGAGTATATACCATTCCATTTAAAAAATCAATAATGATTTTACTTCTGGTTTCGCCGGAAGCAGAATTCCGAGGTGGCGTTTAACTTCGCGAACAACGAGCAAATTTGAAATTTAAACTATAGGTCTAAAATTGATAATGAAGAAAATACTTTTTGTCCTTATGTTTTCAATAATCTTGTATTCACTACTTAAATGTATTTGTAACTCAAACTTGTCTCCTGAAAAATTGAAGCATAATTAGGCAAAATACTGCATACACAAATAAATACCAAAAACTTAATTTGTCAAAGTATTTAAAATTTGTTAATAATCATGATGTATTTAAATATTTTTCATTACCTTAATGAAATTCTGTATTCGAGATAGTTCTTTGCGTTTATGGTTTACTGTCGCCTCCATACACTTTGTATGCACGTGGCAGTAAACCGTAGATGCAAAAAAGCGAAACGAACAGACCTATTGTATAAATTATGTTTAAATATAAATAAACCAGAGCCATTGAAAATTAGAGTGGTGTAAGTCAAGTTATTGTAAAAATTGAATTATAATCATAAGATGTCATATTTTAAATTGAAATAGTGAAGCCGTATTTTATGTAAATGAAAATCGTATTTTAATAATATTTAAATACTCAACTCTGATACGAAGAAGTAAAACATTGTCAAAAATGATTCTGGTATTTAAATTAAATCTCATGGACTGATGATTTAGTCTTTTATAGCTACTGTCAACATCAACTCTCCTACCAAGAGAGGTCAGCGGACAAAAAACTTCATGGCCGACTAAACTAACCTAATTTAATCACCCTAAATTCGATCAAATCTCCCGAACAACACAAAAAAAAAACTAGATAAAACTAATTACCAAAGAATTCTAAAATGATGCGAGGGTCTAATGATTTGTTTGACATAACTTGTATAACAAGTTTGCTTTTTTGCAGTATAAGTGAATTCAAAAGACGCAGACGTTGATACGGTTTAATAATATGTTTACTTTGTCTGCGAAAAGCACTTTTCTTATGCTTTGTTCAATATGACCTTATCTATACATGACGAGCCACAATGTCAAGTATACAAAATATTTAATCACTATATGTTCGATTTAATAGTTTATTTCCAAGAAAATACTAACTAATTTTGTTTTTCACCAAGATGTTATTGGCCTACTAAAGACCTAAGTAGACACACCTATTTTTAAATTACATTATTGTAACATCTCGGGTGGTGGTAATTAGGGGTGAACATTTAATATGTGACTTTAGTTTTATGCAATTTCCTGCTCTCTTGTTCATTTTACGGCGAAAACGGTAGAGCGCAAAGTTGTTCAGAATTAAAAGTTTTTATAGTTTTATCTTTTTTGTTTCTTCACAATTAAAAAAAAATTATGAATTAAATGTTGTCATTTTGAAACTTCTTTTTAAAAATGCGAAGAAACTAAAAACGTAGAAAATGTAAAAAGTGTTGTATGCAGCTTTTAATTGTGAACAACTTTGTACTCTACAGTTTTTGCTGTAAAATGAACAGAAGAGCAAGAAATTGCTTAAAACTAAGATCACATGTTAAATCTCTATGTTCACTCACAATCCGGTATAATAAAGTAAGATTTGCTATTATATCTCAATTTCTAATTTTCTTTATGAAAGCCATTTTTCGTTTGCTTCTTACTTGCACATAAAAAACAATTGAGCAACGAGTTAATATTTACTGGAAGTATTTACTCTTTTGGTCTAATTTAATTAGGTAAGCATCAATTATAAAAAAATAACATTGAATTACCAAAGTTATTGTTAAAGTGAAAGCAAGAAAATGAGTGACTATATTAGCATTCACTAGTAGTAACTTTAAAACAAACTTTAGTATTATTAAATAGGTACGTAGTGAATTCTAATAGTTACTACTAAAATTAACATTATTTATTATTACATATAATTATTAACAACTAATAAGGACGAGTAAAAGCTAAACTAAAAGCGTTACTGGTTAGCTTAGGTAAAAATTTTTCTTTACTCGACTTTTACGGATTAAGAATAGATAAATCAATAAATGCTAACCTTCACTAGTTACTGTGGACTGTAACATGTACTTATTTGAATTCTATAACCCGGGATAAAATACATGTCAGATTTTTTTCTGTATGTTTGTTCTATAGAGATATTTTGCATTAATACACAATGTAAATGTTGCTTTACATTTGTAAATTTAAAAGAAATTAGCATTATTTCTAATATTTAATAATTACAATTTGATTGCTTTTATTTGAATATTTAAGGACGTATTATTGCTTTTTGACATGTTTCGTATTTATTATTTGCAAAAGAAAAATATTATGGGTCGTTTCCTACACAAATGAAATAATTTTGTTATTGGTTAAGTTACAATGGTAATTATACTTTTTCTCACGGATGAAGAATTTAGGGCCGAGAGAAATCCATTCGGAAAATGGATAAAAGAAGCTATGATATATTTATCTTTGACTGAGTTACGTGGTATGAAATTTACTGCCTCAAATCCAGTCGACTTTTCGCGGACTAAAATTTATGAATGGCTTGATTTGACAGTTGTAACCACACGCTGTGCTAAAAATGTCATCTACTGAGATTTGTGCCGAAACTTGCCCCATTCAATTTGGATAAAAGGAATGATTACGTATTTATTTTATTCAGGGTAGAAATTGGTAATTTTAGGCTATGATGTAACCTAAATTTTCGTGTCAATATTCTTAGCTAGGTACTCGATCACAGCGTTCTTAATCTTATTGGTACGGTGACGTCAGTTTTAATTTTAGAATTGATGAGCCGGGAATTAATATTAAGTAGCTTATAAAGTTTGAAATGCCGTCTAAGGTAAAAATATTTCGTCTTTAGACAAATCTGTGCAAACCAGACATGCACACATTTTAATCATGGTGATACATTTGTACGAGTATGTATGTATCGCATTTCGGGATTTGAACCTCTATGGGTTATATCCATAGGGTGGCTTACACAAACAACCCCTATTAATTTTACCTTTACATTGCCACGACGTTTCTTACTTGTGTGTTGCCTGCCCGTGCAGGTCCCTGTTACAATCATAAGCTGGTGCCAGATAGCTTTGTGGTAGCCAAGTTAATTGTATTTCAACTTGAAAAGGTAATAGGAGAAGGTACTGATCAATGCCAGTCGAGAAAAGTTCCTCGAAAAATTTCCGGCCTGATTCGGATTTGAAACATCGAACTCTGAGTCCAGAGGTTAGCACTTTACCATTGTGCTACTTCGTAGCGATATATTTATTGGGTTGTTTTTGTAAAAAAAAATCATAGACTTCACCAGGATTTGAACACAGGGCGTCACTATGTCTAATAGAATGATCTACCAACTGAGCTATGAAATCCCCCTGTCAATGAAGTTTTCACCTGTTTTTAGTGCTATTATACCCACTTAATCATCTGACTGCGAGACATACCTGGTGGTTAGGAAGGTCCTGGGTTCAAATCCCGGTAAAGCTCATTAATTTTTCATACAAATCTTTCTTTGATACCTAATAATTGAATCGTTTGCGGTTTTGTTACAAAATAACTATATAAAAACAATAATAATTAATAATATAGTTATATTACTTCGATATTCAAATATTTGTTACTCGCCATCTAAACTAATATTTGAGCACCAAAATTTCAGCCCCAAATTTTGAGAGAAATATGAGAGAAGCAAAGTAACTGCAATGAATATATTTTAGAGAAGGATTGTATTCAGAAAATTGTAATTGAAGGGAAAATACAAAGGTGAGGAGGAGAAGAAAATTTGGAATATTAACAGATATCAAGGAGGAAAAGGTGCTGAAAAGCAAGGCGCAAACAGACTGATGTGGAGACAGCATTTTCGCTGAGGCCTGTCCAAAGACAGAATTCACTAATATTTAATTATTTGAAACGCATTTGAGCATTAAAATACACAAACTTTGTTCTCGAAAATTTATACATTTTTCACATGAAAATTTTCTAAATATACTTTAGCATAACCTAACCCAACGCATAAAAGTTATGTTTGCAAAATTTGCAGCGTTAATAATCGTGTTTATGTATAAGTATAAAAAGCTCTATTTTTAGTTTTATTGTTTCTCGCAAAATGAATAACTCTAAAACATATAAATAACATTATTAAGATTTTTTTTGGACCGAAATGGTTGAATTATTCTTACATTTTGTGTGAAATTAGGTAATTTCTTGAAGGTTAGGATTTGTGGAATTGAACCGAGGAACTTTGGTGAAAAAGCTTCCTAGTTTGAGAGTGGTGCACAGTAATTTAGAAATGAAAGATGGTTAAGTAAATTGAAGTTAAAGTCAATTTAGAGATAAATTATTGTACTTCGAACAATCGTTTTGTGAGTAATTTCCTCGTTTTCATGTATACGTGTATGTGGAATATGTGACGAAAAGTTTGTAACATGTAATCGGGTCTTAGGTAGAACATTATAACTTTGTAGCTTTAAAGCTTGTCTTTACATTGCGATCTCATAGAAATAAGAAAATACCCTTTAGAATCTTAATACGTGTTGGAATGAAATTCTGAAAATATGACTTAAATTATTACAATAGCATATTGGAAAAAACAATTACTATTATTAAAGGGAGGAAAAATAGCAGGAATGCAGTCTAAGAACTAGTTCTTGTCATAATACAATTTTTTCACACATCGCCATTTTTTATAAAATTCAAAGTAAAAAGCTGTATAAGTCTTCTGGATGACGATTGTTAATTTTTTCTTACAATTTTTATTTTCCGACGATAACACTATGTTTGAACATATATATATTTATTTTTATTTATTATTTTTTAACGCCTTAGTCTTTTGCCCTGATGAAGCTGTAAGTGGCAGCGAAACGTTGGCCTCAGACTAATTAATAAACAAATTTAGACTGCATTCCTGCTATTTTTCCTCCCATCAACATCATCAGTCGTTTATTCCATTTTACACTATTATTAAAGTTAAGTTTAAATGAACAGTTTTTTCCGGCACGGCAGCCGTCCAATCCAGAAAGTACGGATAACAGACTCACTATGACTTTATCAACGTCTCGATGGATGCTTTATAGTTTATATTATTTATTTTTTTAAAATATTTATAATGATAAAGGTGAACACCGCCTAAAAGTGACTCGTATGATGCACGTTCTACAATCACAGGGATTATTTTTTAAAAATAATAATACAGTATTTCACATAAATCAAATTTTACAATTTTGGTTATATTGGATAAAACTAGTATACAAGTAAAGTTTTAAAAAGTCTTTGTAATGGCGACGCAATATGACGTAACCATTTGACATTATTATGATTAAACGAAACTAGATGGCGAAACAGTAGTAGATGCTCATCGTCGAAGGCTTAAACATTTTTGGTTCAAAACATTATTTTTTGTACTAACAGTACTTATTTAAAACTTTACATTTACAATGATAATCTACGTAGTACAACTTCCAAACAGAAAAGCCAGAAATGCTTAGAAATGTCAACTTGGCAAGTACACATGTTTTCCTGTTTACTACACGGTTGCTATCTAGTGACTATGGCACATTCTATTACTAAAAAATCTACGGAATAGATCATTGTATGAAGAAACAAAAAAATGGATAAATTTCGCGACTATAGATTAAGTATTCACAAATACTCTAAATCTCAGTCATACACCATTTATTCTTACAAAACTGATGTTTCAGTATACAGTTATACCTTATTCAGAATAAGTGTACACCGAAGAATAAATGCTGTATAACTGCGATGTAATGTATTTGTTAATACTCACACAAAAATATACGAGTTAATTATTATTTTTTTTATAAATAATATACCGGGCGCCTACTTGAAATATAATATACTCGAATAGGAATATAATGTTATTTTTTTATTTTGCTCCAGTTAGTTAAGTACCTATTGATTTTAAACAAATAAAGATTACAGATAATAAAATTCTACACCTAAATCACTAATCAGATTTTATTTTACAAGTTTCATAACCTGTAAAACTGAAATTGAAATTTTATAATTATTGCTCATTTGTAATGGCAGCCATGGGACTGACACAAAATTAAAAATAAATGCAAAATGTTTGAATTGTGAGAAAAATTATTTTATTACCTACTTTAATCTTGTTATAAAAGATATTTTACAATTATTAAATTACTATTTATTGTCTTTTGGTTTATAAATAGAACGAAAAGACGAAAAGTTGTAAATAATTCAATGGTATTATAAAATTTCAAAATCAATTTAATAGGTTACTAAATTTGGAAAATAAAATCTGATTAGTAATTTAGGCATAGAATTTTATTATCTGCAAACTTTATTTGAAACATTTTTGTCTAAAATTAATAGGTATCTAACTAGCAAAATAAAATAAAAATTAGCATTATATTCCGTATGCTACAGCAGAAAATACTTACTTCAAACAAGTATATTTATATTATTTTCAGTTAGTTTTTGTAGAAGCGATTTAGTAATTACTATTTATTGTTGCTGTTGTAATTTTTTACGTTTTCATGAATTTAAAACTATTATTTATTTCTATTTTAATTGTATCTTTACTTGTCACAGTATAGTATGACTTGCGAATGAAAGTTGACGTTTAAATTATTTAGTAGCTGTGGTTTCTTTTCAAAACTTAAAGAAAACAGAATATTACAAAATATTCAGTTATTCGGAATTTTGCATGAATTCATTTAAATACTTGACTAGGAAATCACAAATAACGTATATTATTTCTTGCTTAAAGTAAATGGGCGACTACGATACGTGAATAACAAAACAGGTGTGCATCTAAAATATTTTAAACATATTGCGTTTATTTTGTTTATAACAAAATATTGTGACCTTTAAACTATTTAGTTTGGCAATTCTGTGAAATAGGATTATTTTTATGTCCTCTAACAGAAATTCCGACTCGAGGGTTGCTTACACCTGAGACAAACGAACCAGAATTTGCGGTATTAAAATTTTTAAATACATCCCTTACTCCTGTTGCTAAGGTCATTTTAAATGCCTCCTAGTATTTTAGTGATATTGAGTATAATGGGGGCGTTTAGTCATATTGAAATGTAATTATTTTTCCACATTACTGCAATACTATATATGCAATATTACTATTAATGCAATAAAAGTAAAAAATATAGCGTATTTTTTTTGTACAAACGGTATTAAACTTATCGTTAGTTAAATCGCCCTCAATACTATGACGTATGCAGCATCTTTGGTTCGCCGTAGTTGTCCGCTACGAGCGCTAGTTTACAATGAAAACATGAACGTATGTCTTCTATATTTGATATTGAAATGTCATATCGTAAACAGCAAATTATTTGTTTTTAAATATGTAAATGTAAAACCTGGAAAATACGATAAACACAGAAATTAAATTTGTGAAGTGTCAAATGTAAACATATACAGGTGGCAGTGTTTTGCTTCTGTCTCTTTCTATGAAACACGTTTTGGGAAAGTATGCCAAGACCTAATTCGCACACAGTTGATGTTATGTACGCCATAATGGTGGGAAGAAAATATTGCAAAAGTATAACATTTTCTTTATCCGGTATTTTTAAAAAATTTGCAAAATATAAAAGTATAAACGCTTTAGATTTAAAAATATTTTAACATATAGAAAATCAAAAATTCGAAAACTCCCCCATTCTAATTTCTAATCTTCACTAACGGAATAAATAACGGTCAGTTTCCTTTCAAATCAAATATAGGGGTAAGTTTTGAAAAGAAACCACATGTATTAAATAATTTAAACGTCAAATTTCATTCGCTAGTCATACTATAACAGAATTCAGGTAGACACCCGGTACAACAGATTTCAAGTAGACATCTGGTACAAAATAAACTCAATTTAGTGAAATACTCTATTGGCTTATGTTGGATTCGACCTAGGACTTTGAATACTACCACCAGTTTTAGAAGAATAAAACAAAGCCGTGTAAAATATTTAATGAAAACTCACAGCCTCAAAAATCGAAGCTTCATACGAGGTTTGTGTTCGCTCTGGTCATTAATTTTCATTTTTTGTTTTTGCTTAATTAAAAACGGGTTTCAAAGATCATATCTAAGGATTAGTGGAGAATACAATGCATACTTCGCCAACCAGATTAGTAACAAGAATAACTTAATTATATAGTTATCGATAAAAATTCTATAAAATGAAGTCATTAACTATCTCACGAACAATAACTCGCTTCAAAAGAAATATTTTGAATGATTCTAAATATGGAAAAAATGAAACTCCAAATGTACTTGATTTCCAATATAATGTTTCTTTGTTGAAGAATATTGTAATATAAATAAAAAATATCATTACGGCTTATTATCCATTGCTGGGTGTGTTAAATCTCTATTTTATTTACAGATCTGATAATGATTTTTTTTTTCATCAACATGTTATATTTTTGATATTCAAACATAACATAAATGTTTCGATTATTAATGCCAGCAGTGGTTCTAAAACAATCGTTGAACTATACATTTATTAGCTCATTAATGTCATTATACAGGGTGTAACAGTGACACGAACCACCGCTATTATTTTCCTTATTATTATAATTACAATAGAATACTGTGGAACAAAGTTTTAGGAGACCAATTGTTTATAGAAGAAAATAATTTTTTAAAACCAGTGGTTCTCAAGTTAGAGTACAAAGTTATATTTTTTCAAATAATATTATATACATTTTTGATTGAAATTTAAATAAATTTTATTTTTATTTATTTTTCAGTAGGTTAGGTCGGCTTGGTGGCTGAGCAATTAGTGCACATCTCGTAGCTCGCAGTGACGGCACCCGAACCATGTTCCGTGCGTTCGATTCCCGTCAACTGACAATGTGTGATTTGTCGTAAAAAATAAATACATCTACTTGTATTTATCACACTCGGATGCTATAAGCTGGCCACTTATACAATGTAGCAATGTCTGAAATCCAACTGGCAGTACGGCAGTGGTAAAACACTGCGGCTCGGTGATTCCGGTTGGAGGGTAAACGGCGACAGCTGTATACAAGTCCTAAATAGACAGATATATGAAAAATAAAAACTGATATGTCAATTTGAATTATTTAGTGCCTAATTTCTATTATTGAAGATGGAATAAAGTTATTAATAGATATTTGATTACTTAAATTTACGGTCAATTGTTTTTCATACATACTGAAAAATAACTATAAAAATAGAAGTTATTTAAATAGAATTGTTCTCAATATTTTTATTATGTACAGATCAGTGATTACATGATAGAATTTAAAAAAATACCCTATCGAATAGGCCAAAAAATAAATGCCATCTCTTTTTTAAAAAATAACTTTTTGTTGTAACTTGAGAACCGCTGGTTAAAAAAGATATTTTCTTCTATAATGGGATGTTCCCCTTGGTTTCCTACAATTTAGTTTTATAGTATTTTTTGTACCTATAATAATAAAAAAGAAAATAATGGAATGGTTGGTTTCGCTGTTACTATATTATAATAATTCTGTTTTATTCGTAAATACTATATGTATAAATCCATTTAAAATAGACAATATCACAGAATAGTTTATTAATTGTGTAGTAGGTATTATTAGAAGCTAATTAATTTTTAGTCATCGATTATGTCAATGAATAAATAATGGAAAATAATAAAACCGATCGAAATGGTATCGATCGACTGTAAATATAAATTTCAATATAAAATCATAAGCTTATACTTTATATTTTCGCCAGCGAAGTAGTGAAAATTGAAAAGAAAAATTTTTATATGATTTATTCAATATTTTAAAATATACAAAACACAATCATTTGACCTTTTCATAAATGGATATCCACTATTCACGTCAGATGAAACTGATACTGTACGCTGTATTGGTATTGCCAATAACTTCAATACCACTTTATATTATTTCAAAGTGATGCACTACCTTTGCGAACATTTTTTTTATATTCTTGTCTTGTTTTTATTCTATATTTAAATAAGGAGAAACGTACCTATATTCTTTCTGTCTCCGCTATACAACTAGGTACACAGCGAGCAGTAATTATAATTTTTCAATTTTGAAATGGAAATACGGTGAAATTTTGTTCAAATTGAATAGTATTTTTTTGACACTTTAATCGTACTTCAGAAAGAAAAGATACAAATAAATAAAAAAATACTACATATTTAGTGTCATTAATATTATTAAATGAAACAAATGTTAATGCTTATTTAGTAAATATGTGGCGCAATGCAAGAACAACCAATATTAAAATTTCGTTAATGTAGGAAGTGTGATTAAAATCAACAAAAACCTTTCTTTGTCAATAATATCGAGAGTTACTTTTTATGAAAATTGATATTTTGCACAAATCTTAATAACAAATGTCACTAATTCTCTGATTTAAACAGTCTATAGCATTTAAGCTCTTCCAGATTTTACTAACATGTCTATTTGAATATATTATTGTTATTATTATTATAATAATAATAATAATAATAATAATAATAATAATGATAATTATTATTATTATTATTATTATTATTATTATTATTATTGTAATAAGTACATTTTATTTTATGACATGACATTGGTTCATATACAAATTCTTTCAGGTTATGTTCCTTTACAGTTACAATTTAGTTGTTATATATATATATATATATAGTGTTTTATAACTGACTACACAAACAATCCCGTTTTGATTAAAAATTGGCGTTTGACACATTTCTTAAAATGTACTCAGTTATAGTAAAAAATCAAAATACTAGATTAAAAAAGTAAAATATTTTGAGTACAACAACTATATTCACAACAGAAATTATTTACACTACCTAAAAACGATTTTTTTAATAAAATGAATTAACTTAAATGATTAAGAAAACCATTTTTTCCAAGATTCTATCACATAATCGTTAAATTTTTATATTATCCTTCCCGGCCTCGGTTAAAGTTTTAGGTAACTCATAATTTTCTACATTTATTGTTTATTTTATTAATGTATAATTATAAAATAATTGAGGTCATGTTTACACTACAAACACCAGAAAAAAAATATTTATAATTAATTTAAAATGTTAAATTATACGATACCATACAAATATGTTTTGCAAGAAATGTGTATTTTTTCTATTTCAGAAACACCACAAAAAACTTGTACTGGTAGTGAATAGTTTATTAAAGATTTTATGTCAAAACAAGTAAACGTCAAAATAAAATAAAATATTTCTGTTTGGATGAGCAAAGCTAAAAAATTTTTTGAAACAAATAAAGTTTTAAATGTTGTAAATATTTAGTATTAGTCGTTTATTTTTGTTAAAAATTAAAATTATTAGTGACTTTGTAATTACTTATACTAAATTATGTTTATTGTTAAAACATTATTCTTCCTTGTGCTGTTTTCCTATTTTTGAGAGGTTACCGGAAACTTTTGCTGAGCATTGTTGAACGAAATAAAAATTGAACGAGGACGAGGCGAAAATAAAGTGTTTGGATAAGAATGTCTGGCGAAGAATGATTATTGAATGAGTGCATAAATTTCGTGCCAATCCATACTGTAGGAAATAGTGTAATTGTATGTATATTTATGTATGTGTACACTGTATATGAAATATCCATTTTCAATTTAAAATGCTAATTGGAAGTAAAAGCAAATTCAAAAGAATTGCTAAAGGATAAAAATAAACTACGAAGCAGTACATAATTAAAAATAATAATTTGAAGCCTGTATATATAATGCTGGGTACATCTGTAAAATAAAAACTTGATGTAGCTTTTTAACAGCACGTCAGACATTTTCTAATGTGGAAATTTTTCAAGTGATTTTCTGTTGGATTTTTTGTGGTCTGAACGGCAAGACGAAGGTTTCCAAATTATAAATAGCATAGCGAAAAAATGCGTGAGTAATGATGTAGCATTTGACATTAAATGGAGCACAGATGCCAGACTAGTGATGTAAATGGTCCGATATATCATCAATAAGACTAGGCCACAGACTTTAACACGACACATTTTAATATTAACACAAAAAAATATAATAATGTATTATCTTGAGTAAAATACGATTTTTTGCCAATTGTTTGAGCCATAAGAGTTTAATCAAATTTAAAGTTTATTAGTATTTTTAAAATTCTTTGTGTTAATTTTGAGAATTGATAAAAGAAGGAATTGAAATATTATTAGTACGTATAATAAGAATGGGGTCTTCCACCATAGTAAAAAATTAGAACATGGGTCATTTATATTAAAACTACTATACCTACTATAAAATGCATAATAATAAGAAAGCGTAAAAGGGCCATGCGTAATAGTTATTTATGCAACAAGTGTGTAAAGTAATACTTTGCGTAAATTGTAGCATGAGATAAAAAACCAATACTTTACACACGTGTTGCTTACACCATTCTTCTTACAACCGAAATGTTCGTGATCTTTCTCATAATACTGAGTGTGCAGCTATACAGGCATCCAGCGTCTTCAACTACTATTTGTGCTCTTTCTCCAAGTACTATACATTTGTAACTTAAACTAAGACTCAGACTTTGGGTTACTCTTAGTTTTACTATCATCCCTTAAAGTTTGGCCAAGCAATTCCGATACACTTGTATAGAAAAATAAGTGAATAGCGATTTTCTAAATTTTCCATTCAAATTACAGGTTGATAATTTTATAGGTAATTAATGTCAAACGAAGTAGGCTACTATTGAAATAAACGTAATTTTACGTGATATTTCGAGTTAGTTTTGTCCAATTAACTCAAAATTTCTTCTAATATTGGCATCTTACGTAACCAAATATGACTTGGCGATCATTCCAACGATATATAAAATTGCAGAAGAATTTCCAGGGAAGGTGTGGCCATTTTCCATCATAAATCATGCTATTTGATGACTGATAGAAACTGCAACAATTTTCAAAGAACCTGGAATAGGTCACGTACCGTTTCTTAATTTTCGTGATTTGTTACAGTGACTGACTGACACTCCCAGGTTTTCTGCAAGTTGATCCAGTTTCTATCAATAGCCTAATAGCACGATTTATACTAGAAAGTGGCTGACTCTCATTTTTTGCTACGCCATTTTTTTTCTTGATAACACGTTGCAATGATCGCCAAGTCAAATTTACTTAAGTGAATTGTCATTATTAGAAGAAATCTCGAGATAATTGGACAAAATTTGTGACAATATTACAACTAACTCGAAATGTCACTGAAAATTACATTTATTTCAATTACAGCCTACTTTATTTTAAGTTAATTATAAAATTTTCGACGTGTAATAGCAGATTTTGAATGGCAAATTTAGAAATTCGCTATTCATTTATTTTTTTATATATAAATGCTTTAAATACTTTACTCTGGAGTTATGAAGTTTTTGACAGGATTCATTTCTAAATACCCACCCGGTATATGTGTTGAAATAGATCAATCTATGTGATGTCAATTATGAAATCTACTACTTGAGAACAGCTTAATATCAACGTAATAGAATATCAAATAAATTATTACAGCTTAAAGAACAATTACGATTTTTTGGATCTACAGATCGCTTTTAATTTAGATGAAGTTTCACAAAAAAATAAAAGGAAAAAAATAATCTAGGACTCCATTATTTAACTTTGTTAGTATTACTTAAAGACGAACACTAACATATATTCCTGAGCGAGATTTCAACCCGGGACTATCGGATTGCGAAGCGATTACCTTACACCTACACTGTTCTGGTTAGCAGAATATTATTATTATAATATTTAAGTTGCAAATTGCAGTGTAAAAAATGAAAGTACAATTTTTTTGAAAATGATGGTTTGTGAGAATTGTTGCCCTGACTGAAACATCATTAAACCGCTTGGTGTCATAGTAGTGGTGTAATGTAATCTAAACGAGAAAAAGTATTTATCGACAAAGAATCCATTAATGAACAGCCGAGAAGGATATCACAGAAGCATTTTAAAAATGCATATAAAGCTGGAAAAATCAGTTTATATCAGCAGAGCAACTTGAAACAACAAAAAAAAAAACTCTACAAAAGTTGTGATATTAAAAGGTTTTTAATATGTATAAAATATACAAACTTACAACTATGAATATATGGTAAATCTGATCATTTACCAGAAGAAAAAAGTAAACAGAAAACGAATTTTCATAACAGACACACAGCAATTAAAATTTAATTTTCGCTTGTGCACTTCGTCAAAGAAAAGAGCTGTCAGTTTTTACAAATTGTTTCGAAAACAGTTATAGATTAAAAAGTTGTTTATGGTTCTTTGTTAAAAAACAATAAAGGAAACAAAGTGCATGATATAAAATCACTGACTACAAATTACTTATAGAATAAAATTTCGTATTTGGTTGTGCTGATTAAGACAGATAAATATTTATGTTAGTAAATTATTTCTATTGACACAAATTTTGATCGATAATTTATAGTTCAAATAAGATACTGATCTGTAATGATATACAGGCGAACACTAGAAACCGTGACATAGGCGTTTAACATGGGAAAACAGTTTTTACTAAATATTACGTATCCCGTAAAACGATATGCAGATTTAAAAATAGAGATTTAGACAATAAATTTACACTTCTGATACCCGAGTAAATTTAATATAATAAAAGTAAAATAGATTTAGTATGAGTTATTTCAAGAAATGAGCGATAACAAACTGTCATATATAAATTTTTGAGAGCTTACTTGGATTGAAAATTTACATGACCTTCATTTTTTGAGATACTCACATACTAAATCCATTTTTATCATGTCTTTAAATTAAGTATATTTAGGCACCAAAAGTGTAAATTAAAAAATTTTAGCATCCAAAAATTCTGAATTTTATTCTCTAAAACTTTATCTATAAAGCACTTGATTTTCGCAGCAGATCATATTTGGGAAAATTATTTTCCCATGTTTAACCCCTATGATACGGTTTCGAGTATTCACCGTGTGTATATAGGGTATTTAAAAAAAACCTTCTCAATATTTAGGGGCATAAAACATAGACAATCACTCCTATACTGTTAGAAAATTGCTAAGTTTTAGCCATATTGCTAAAAAAATAACCAATAGAAACAAATGTAAAGTCCATTTCCATATTTTCTTCAATGTTTGCAATTATTGGTTATTTGCTAGTAATGTTGCTAAGATCTAGCAACTTTGTTACTGAATTGGGTTGAAAATTTGCAAGTGTACTTTTTTAGACTTTATTAACAATATCAAGTTTGTTATGTTAAAGAATTTAAAAAATAAACAAAATATAAATAATACGATCCTGTCAATAAATTTAGTTTCAAATTGATACATTTATTGTGCATGTTAGTATACGAGTATATTCTAACACGGATGATTCTTGAAATGACTATTAATTTCAGTTTTTTTTTTTGTGTGATTAAGTGTGTAAATGTAGTATGGTGGCATCAAAACCTAGGAGATTATAATTTTCTAATAATTACTACAAATTAAAAATTAATGGATGTGACTGTAACAATCCGTTAAAAATTTAATATTTAAAAACTAAATTAAAGATCAACAAGAAATTATCTTCCAAGAGAGTGGCCCACACTCTCGCATCAAATCTTTTATAAGGCGATCTCCAGCGCTGAGATAGGAGAAGACACGCACAATCATTTCGACAATTAGTTGATTCACTTTTCAATATTTAGTTTCGGCATAAAGCCACAAAATTCAGTTTAGGAATTTTTAATAAATAATTTTTAAATACGTTTCAAGTGTCAGTCCTGCAAGAATAAGAATAAAAGAAGAATAAGAAGAAGAGAAATTAAAATTGTAAGTAAATTTAATATTTGTTTCTATTATTATTATGTAACCAGTATTAATTTTATTGTGTAAATACTACTTAGTGTGTAAGGATAAACTCCTTTATTCAATAAAACCCAGGGCTACGAACCCATATTTTCCCCTAAATTATTTTTTTATTCTAAATTCAAAATTATAATTATCAAAAATAAATCAGCGTCTGATCTATTACATTTGCTGAGTTTCATTATAAATTGGTGACAACATTATGAAAGTAAAATGTCTAACGATGATGTTCCCTCACCGTCCAACTCACAAACACAAGCACAAATTATGCCCCCTAATATTTTTAATATGCCTTTGGGGATGATAGCTAATACCATAGAATCATTTTCGGGTAAAGATCCAAAATCTTATTTTAAGAAAATTGAAAGACGATCAAAATTAGACAATTGGGATAAATCAACCACATTAAAATTAGTAAAATACAGACTTTCGGGGGAAGCTCTTAAATATTTTGAAGTAAATACTAAATTAGATACTCTAAATTATGAAGAATTTAAAAAAGAAACTATTAAACGATTTTCAGTAGTAAGAACGCCAGGTCAGGCTCTAAATAATTTAAGAAAATGCTATCAAAGACACGATGAAACTGTGTCGGAATTCGTTACGCGATTACAAGAAATTGCAGCAGATATTCTCGCTGATGATTTTTTTAGTGCGACAGATGCAGAAAAGCCTGGCATTGAGAAACAAAATAAAAAAATAATTTTAAATCAGTTTAAAACGGGATTAAGAAGAGAAATTATCGAAAAAATCGGTTTAACACTTATGAGGGAAAAAGATTTAAATTTAGAAACAGCACAGAAATAGCTTGTTTTGAGAAACAAAATCAAGTATCTATTAAAAATAGGAACAAAAATTTTAATCGAGATTTTAATAATATAACATTGCAGGACGGCAAAAATCCAAATAAATATTGCAAAATTTGTAATAAAAATAATCATATAACAGATAATTGTTATTTTAAGAAAGGAGATAAAAAATTTAATAATAATAAACCAAATATCTCCAAATTCCATTGTACAAACTGTGGAAAAAATAATTACAATATTGAACGATGTTTTCTTTTAAAATCAGATACAAATTTTAAGTCTGAGATCCAAAAAATAAAAAAATCGCAAAATTTATCACCCTCTACCTCTACGGGTACTATACGTAAAGAAAGGAATTCAAAAAACGCGAATTGTCCGTTCGAACCCCAGAACGGAGAGAAGAAAAATTAAAGTCTAATAAAGGGGTACCAATTTCAATTTCGCCCATTTTACAAAAAGAAGAACAAATATATTTAGATAATTATCATTTTGAAAATGTACCGTGTTTTATAAATTTATTTATAAATTCTAAATTATTAACACTCCTGGTAGATACAGGTTCTCCTATCACGATTATTTCAGAAGAAAATATTCAATAAAATTATTTCAAAGTAAGAAAGTCCTTAAATAGTAATTTTAATAGTGCAGCGGGACATAAATTACCAATATTAGGCACTGCTAGAGTAGAAATTGGACTGAATAAAAATAATCTAAATTCGTATTTTGATGTATTAGTTTGCAGTAATAAATTACCTCTGGAAGCCGATGGTATCATTGGTAGAGATTTCTTAAATTATACAAAAGCAAAAATTTGTTTTGACAATTATGATATTATTATTTGGAATACAAAAATAAAAATGTTGTGCTTAGAACCTGATAACGAAAATCTTAATATTATCAAAGAAAAAATTTACACTATTTCAGATAAATCAAACCAGGAATGTGGAAATACAGAAAATAAAACAGGGGAAACAATAACAGAAACTAAATTGCAAGATGAAACATCACAAAATTTATTAGAGCGTATTAAAAATTTAGAAGCTAAATTAGACAATATAGATTCTCAGACAAATAAAAAAATTAAAATTCAAATAAATAATGATCAAAATAATGATCAAAATTTAAAGAACTGCCTGCCCAATAAAAATCTTAATTTGAAAATTAAACCAAGTTTAACTAATATAATAATACAATTCATTATACTTATTGTATTTATGTTTCAATGTTTAATTCATAAAACTGTATCATTTGTTTATATCATACTAAATGAATGGCCTTATTCACGAAAGGCCAGATGCAGCTGTGAAAATAATATAATGCTGAGTAAAACAATGCAAACATACAGGCGTCTATAAGAGATAATGCTATCGGAACAAATGAATCCCATGAGAAAAACCTTGACGATAGTTCTAGAATGATAATTATAAACAAAAAAGATAATAATTGTTTAACAATAAAAAGTCGCGCTTTACCGCAGGATTTTTGTGAAAATACGCACTTAGAAAGTGACCCTGTCAGTAAGCTGATGTCCTTTGGTATCGATCAACAAATCGGTATTTGTAATTTGTCACAAAGTTCGGTTGGTAGCGTAGACGAAAATGAAATTTTAAATGATAAAAGTGTTAACACAAATAATATAATTATTAATAATAAAGTCGTCCAAGGAAATTCGAATAATAATCAAATTAAAGGAAAAGATAATAAATATTCCGATATATTGCTACAAGAAAATTTAAAAATTCCTGCTCAGTGTGAAGCAGACTTTAAGTTTAAATTAAAGAAAAAAATAAATAATGATAACATCCTAATAGAAGCGTATGAGCTACCGATAAACGGTGTTTATGTAGCGAACTGCGTGAGCAATATAAATAATTGCCAAGGCCGTATTATAAATTTAAATAATTTTGAAGTAGAATTAAAATATAATACAATAATGGGCAGAGCAACAAATCAATTTCAAATTATAGAAAAATCTGAAGAAAATAATAAAGATATGGAAAATAATAAAAATGATTTTCTAATTAATAATATTCAACAAAATAAAAGTGACGTGTTTAAAGAAATAGACGTTTCACATTTAGACGAAAGAAGTCAAAATTTATTATTTGAATTATTGGGTAATGATATATTTATTGACAACAATTCTATTCTTACTAGTACTACAAAAATTAAACATAAAATTATAACAGAAAATGTTCCGCCAATCACAAAACGTCCTTATCGAGTACCGTATCATCAGAGACAAATTATTAAAGACGAAATTGATAGATTACTAAAAGCTAAAATTATAAGACCTTCAAATTCTCCATGGTCCGCTCCTGTTGTACTTATCATTAAAAGAACCGAATCAGGAGAAAACAAAGTAAGAATGTGCATTGATTATCGTGAATTAAATTCCATAACTAAAAAAGATTATTATCCTATTCCAAATTTAAACGAACAAATTGAACAATTTAATAATGCAAATTTATTTAGTGTGATAGATGTGACCGCAGCTCATCATCAAATAGATATGGATGAAAATGACAAAGAAAAGACTGCATTTTCAGTGCCAGATGGACATTATGAATATAATAAAATGCCTTTTGGATTATGCAATGCTCCAGCTACATTTCAAAGATTTATGAATTTTACCCTTTCTGGCTTAACTAACGAAATTTGTATGGTTTATCTTGATGATATAATAATTTTCAATTCTGCAGGTATTGAGGATCATATAACTAAATTAAGTTTGGTATTTGATAGATTAAAAGATGCATATATTAAGTTAAAAGCTTCAAAATGTAAATTTATGATGAAAGAAGTAAATTATTTAGGACATATAATTTCTGAAGATGGAGTCAAGCCAGACCCAAATAAAATGGAATCTATTAAAGTATACCCTCTTCCAAAATGCGTAAAAGATGTTCGCGGATTTTTAGGATTAGTCGGTTGGTAGAGAAAATTTATTCCAAATTTTCCGGAAATTGCAGAACCACTTACAAATTTAACTAAAAAGAATGTAAAATTTGAAATTACTCCAGAAGTTGAGCAGTCTGTTAATAAGTTAAAAGAAGCTATCACATCTGATTCAGTATTAATTTATCCAGATTATAATGAAACTTTTATTTTATCAACGGATGCTAGCGGCGTAGGCTTAGGTGCAATTTTAAGTCAAGTTAGAGGAGGTTTTGAAAAGCCTATAGCTTATGCGAGTAGAAAGCTAAATAAAGCAGAAAAAAATTATAGTACAACAGAATTAGAATATTTAGCAGTAGTGTTTGGAATTAAACAATTTCGATGTCATTTATATGGACGAAAATTTACAATTATTACGGACCTCAGGTCATTAAAATGGCTTCTAAAATTAAAAGATTGTAATACCAGGTTGGCGAGATGGTCACTTTTATTAAGCGAATACGATTTTGATATAAAATACAGACCTGGACGAAAACATGGCAATGTGGACGCATTAAGCCGAATGTATGAGATAAATAATATATGTTCACAAAATTTCCAAGATTTTATTCGACAAATGCAAAATTATAATAATAAAAATATTTCAAATGTTATTATAAAACATGGCGACTTATTTTCAGCACCAGAAAATTTTTCATTGGTTCATTGTGTGTCAAAAGATTTTAAAATGAGAAAAGAAATTGCTAAAGTATTTAGAGAACGTTTTGGAGAAATAAATGAACTAAAACGGCAAAATAAAAATGTTGGCGAAGTAGCAACTTTAATTTTTCAGCAAAATTATATATTTTATATAATTACTAAAAGTAAATATTATCAAAAACCTACTTACGAAATTGTTTTCCAGTGTTTATTGAATTTAAAAGAATTATGTTTAGGAAATAATATAGAAAATTTAGCTATGCCAAAAATTGCTTGTGGACTAGATTCTTTAAATTGGGAGGGACATTATATTGTCAATGATAAAATTTGTTTTTGAAAATTCTTTAATTAAGATTCACATTTACTTATTGTTTGAGAATAATATTATTAATACTATTAATTCAACAGAAAATTTGGCATTACCTGTTTGGGATAAACAAATAATATAGAAAGAACAACAAATTGATGTTTTCTGTCAAAAGATTACTAATCAAATTTTAAATAAAACCAATGATGATGATTCATATTTTTTGGACAGTGAAAATATTTTATATAAATTAAATAATCACAATCAGAATGAACAGTTAGTAGTACCATTGATCTTCTATATATATAGTATAAAATCAATGGTAGTACCTAAATCACTAATTTCAAAAGTTCTACATGATTTTCATAATTTACCCCATAGGTAGACATATGGGTCAGCAAAAAACTTATTCATTGATATGTACTAGGTTCTATTGGCCAAATATGAAAAATGATGTTTTAGAGTATGTATCTAAATGTCACTCTTGTAATAGCAGGAAAACAAGTCCACATTTGAAACATTCATTTATGCAGCAATTTTCTGAAATTTCCGAACCATTCGAAAGAACTTCTATGGATATAGTAGGACCATTTGTAACAACAAATAAAGGAAATAAATATTTATTAACTTTTCAAGATCATTTTTCAAGATATCCTGAAGCCATTCCTATTCCAAATCAAAAAGCGGAAACTATTGCCCGAGCGTTTGTAGATAATGTAATAACTCGTCATGGCACACCTAAATAATTCATATCAGATCAGGGTGCTAATTTTCTATCATGTAAATTGTTACAAATTGAAAAAATTCAGACAACCCCATATAGACCACCTACCTGTATACTCGAACGTAGTCATCGAGTTCTAAAAGATATATTATCTCATTACATACAAAAATATCAACAAGATTGGGATGAGTGGATACCTTTAGTATTAATGGCGTATCGTACACATATTCATAGTTCTACAGGATATAGTCCTTATTATATTATACATGGTAGAGACCTAGTATTACCAATTGATGACTTTATAAAACCAAATATAAAATACGGTGTTGATCAAAATTATGTTTCGGAATTAGCGGAAAAATTATCTATTATATTTAATCATGTTAAGGAAAATTTGACTAAGTCAGGGGAATGTAGAGCAAAAGAATATAATAAAAAAGCAAAAGATCGAAATATTTTGATCGGAGATTTAGTATATTTACATAATCCACATACGAAATTGGGTTTGAATAAAAAACTTTCAAAATTCTGGGTAGGTCCATACAGAGTTATTGAAAGAAAAGGACCAGTAACATACAAAATTAGAGAAGTTGGGAAAAGAAAAGATTTAAGTGTCCACGTAGATCGTTTAAAACATTATTATGGAAATCCAAATTTATATTTTTCTGATGAGCCAGATCAAAATCAAACTTCAAGCAATGAATAAATTAATGAGGAGATAGATAACCCAGATAATCTTCACGAAAACAGTTTAAATTTGATGTTAATGTCAAACTATCAAAATTTTACACCCACTCTTTCCCCTACTGAAGAACCACAAGAATTACAACCAGTATCACAGCCCTTAAGGCGTTCTGAGAGGATCAGGAGACAACCTGATCGTTTAAGATATTGAGCATATCGATCGGATACTATTTCTTTATGGATTTGTTGTGTTTGCTGTTGAGTAATGTAAAGGATTTTCTATAGTTTGTCGAGAAGCACAAGTTTAGATGACGAATTCCTGGTTGTGTACTGGCAATCATATCAGGTTCATATTTTATATGATTGTACCATCCGATAGAGGATTTAAAAAAAATATATCAACGAAGGCTCGTTTCCACTGGCTGAGTTACACCATTCGTCAAATTAATACGTACGAGTAGCTCAGCTGGATTCTTTTGTTTAACTTAGTTGGGGAGGTTTCTGTCTCACCTTACGCCTTCTGGAAATTACGTCAAAATTAGTGAGCTTAACTGAGCCCCATTGGAATACGAGCAGGCATGGCCCTTTCACATGGAAGCCTTCTCAATGAAAGAGGCCTAAGGGTTAAAATTGACGACATTTTTATCGATACAGAGAAAAAGTGGACGTTTTTAAGTAGAATAAGTTAATATAAAAACATATAAATTAATGTAAATCACTAACCTTTTGTTGACACCATGAAAGTTTATTCAGATCAAATTAATTTGGTAAACTTAAATAAATAAATAATAAAAAAAAAAAAACGGGAAGTTTTAGATACACATGGTCTCAGCATAGGGTTAAACCCAATACTGTTAGTTTAAGTTAAATTAAAGAACTAGTTACTGCTAGAAAATTTTTGTAGGAAAAATAATATTTTCAATCCTAATGATATTGTCCTGGGGTTTTACTCCATATGACTGCGAAGGACCTATACTGAATATGAATACCATCTCTTCGAAAGATGTAAAAGAATATCCTCAACCAGTTTCCGACTACAAGAGCCAATAATTCCAAATAAAGATCCTGCAAAGGAATGTAGTTAAATTAGTACGAGTCCAAACTTCGAATATCAAACTGAATATCCAGCTACGTTCAGAAAATTGAAGCCGAAGAATATTCTACTTCGCGACTTATTTTCAGCACCAGAAAATTTTTCATTGGTTCATTGTGTGTCAAAAGATTTTAAAATGAGAAAAGGAATTGCTAAAGTATTTAGAGAACGTTTTGGAGAAATAAATGAACTAAAACGGCAAAATAAAAATGTTGGCGAAGTAGCAACTTTAATTTTTCCGCAAAATTATATATTTTATTTACGGCGAAACTGTTTCAAATTACATCTCTGATGCGAGCTAGTTTCTACTTGCTGTATGCTGGTATATAACTACGAAGGATGATCAGAAGAACTTAATCGTCGAACAAGATGTATGGAGTATTTTAACAACTTGGCTCCTCCACCGAACTTTTGAAGGATCAGAAGATGAAGAATTCTTCGAACAACGACGTGGAGACAGCAAGAGGTCCTGAAATCCTCAGCAGTACGTCTTTACCCCAAAATTAGAAATGCAACGCACTGAATAAGAAACTAACCAAGAAAATTAATAAGTTATGTATATTCATATTATATTTCATATTTTAGAACTCTTTTTTTAAAACTATGTTACAGAGGATGTAGACCACCTCACCTTCCACAAGTGTTGAGTGCACAGGGACTTAAGTTGGAACATCTGATGTGCTAGGAACTTTCACGTGGAAGTGCAGTGTGGATATTAATAATTTTTATATGTTACCTATATTAATTTTATATGTATTCCTTTTATAATTATGGAAAGGAATGACACTTTAGAGTATCACTCTTTCTTAAAGGAAGGGGTAATGTAACAACCCGCTAAAAATTTAATATTTAAAAACTAAATTAAAGATCAACAAGAAATTATCTTCCAAGAGAGTGGCCCCCACTCTCGCATCAAATCTTTCCCATACTTTCCCCTAAATTATTTTTTTATTCTAAATTCAAAATTATAATTATTAAAAATAAGTTTCATTATAAATTGGTGACAACGGGTAGATTTTTACCCCCATCGATGATTCATTACATGACGTAGATATTAACAGCGCTACACTTATATGTTAAAAGAGAAACAGTCTTGCATCACCCAGTTCTGCGGTAAGCGAGGAAAGGGGAATTATATTGAATTGTCTAGAAACAATGAACATTTTTTTTCTTTGCAGCCTGTAAGAATTGTGTTAAGTTAAAATACTTTGTTCTCAAATTTGTACAATACCTATAGAGAGGATCAAATTAAAATAAGATTCAGCTAACAGATCAACTATTGTGAAAAATTATGAGAAACGGGTGAATAATTTCTAAGATAAAGCCTGTGGCTAAATGGAAAAAGAGCCAATGCGAATTTTTGACCAAAATGATGTATGTAACCGGTTAGAAATCCTACATTTTTATATAAAGTCTAAATGGAACCTATGAGAATCGGTAGGTATCCAATAAACCAATGTCAACATCATTAGTACTCTAAGGCCTGAACTACTTTATACTTTTTCTGGCTAAAATCTAGTTTCTAAGTTGAAACTAAATTTTAGTTGAAAAAAAGTATAATGTAAACCAGGATTTAACACATCCAAGTTTCAAAGTAGACCTGAGCAGTGTGCGCACAGCACAGTAATGCCAACGTTGGTATAAACGTCAAAATGTTTTATTTGAAAATATAACGAAGTATATGCTTGTGAATTATTATCTCGATGTAATAACGTCGCTTAAAAATTAACATAAGTTCGCTTCCTTATTTTTTTTTAACAAATTACAATAACTGTATGTCCAACAACGTGAATATAGTTGGCTAAACAGTTTACATGCATCAGCTGTTTAGTTAAAACGACGCCATATTAACTTGGATGAAATCCAGATTGTTTTCTAAGTCGGAAAATGTTTCTAGAATCTAGTATAGAATTTATCCAAAAAGTACCATGTAATTCGGGCTTAAGTCTAAAATATAAAGTTTCACCGAAAGGTACTCTTGGAATTATACAACTAAAAGTTTTGTGTTGAATTTGTCACTCAATCCCAAAATTACAAAATGTTGATGTAGGTTGTTGATGCATTAAGGCACAGATATATTTAATTCTTATTTTAATATCACCTGAGTACCTGATAGGCCACCGCTTACTACTTAATACGCAAAAGTTTTAAAGAAATTATATGCTTCTTTTGGAAAGAATAAATAAGAAAACAAGAAGAACAAGGGGCCTGCAAATTAGACAAATAAATTAACAAAAGGACGCGCGCGCTCCCTATAGCTCACCACTGTATGCTGGTTTTAGAAAGGATGAATCTGGTGTTATTGGACTCTGCGACGAACCTGTATTCCTGTTTGAATCGTAATAATGACTTGGGGTTTAGGAATAGTATTGCGCAAGTGCGCCGTGAGGGCAAGAGTTCGAAACGCAGCCAGCAGACCACGGATTTATGATTTACGTGGATGAGATGAATCTTGGATATTTGCGCGCAGGCCGGCTCGACTCCCAGCTTACCGCTAAATCTAAAAGTCCGATGGGACATCGGCACAACAAAAGACGAACATTTACCGCACACAACCAAAAAAATGTGTTTCGCTTCTGGTTATGATGTAAATTCTCCGGTTTTCATTTTTAAAATGCTATGCTGGAAATATTGAAATTTTTCATATAATAATTAATCTTGGGGTTGGGGGAGCAATAAGTAAATAAATTATATGGAAGGGGCGTTTTATTAAGGGTTAGTCGTAGCCCGGAATTGGCATAGTTTATAAATGAACCAGGGGACCGCGGATTTTTTATCGTTACCGTTAACAAGCTTTAGATTGAAGCTATGCATTCTTTTCTACGGAATAAACAAAATTACAATTCCCTCTTGTTTGTTTGTTTCTAATGTGCACGTCAATCACACTCTAAATCTCTCTTTATTCTCATTACTTTTCAATCGATACGCAATACCGCACTAACCAAATGCCTACTCTTACATCAACACATATTATAAACTATTTAAATATAAATAAATACCGAACACGAAAAGCGGGCCATAGACGTTTAACATGAGAAAACAGTTTTTCCTTGCACAAGAGTGGCCTGTTAATTTTAGACAATACTGCTTTAAATACATGTTTAGAAAATTAAATTTTGCATCTAGATCAGTAATCACATTTTAATTTGCACGTTTCCTAACTGGACAATTTGAGTTTATAATTTTATAAAAGTTATTTATTTATAGTATAGTGTTAGCCATGGTATTTAATTAAAATCACAAACAAATAGATACAGAATTTAATTCTTTATAATATTTATTTGAAGCAATATTGTTTAAAATGAAAAACTGTTTTTCCATGTAACAACGGATTTTATCTTAAGTTGAATGTGCCAACCTGTTTCATCTCATATATCATTAAAATTTTGTCATAGAACACGCAAAATTCATTATAGTGAAAAACGGCAAAAGTAGAATGTAGGATTTTGCGAAAATAAAATTTCAGGATGCAGGAGTAAAATAAAGAACTGCCCTATAAAATAAAACTATTCAAAATATCCTGAGCTAGACGCGTAATGATCGATTAATTTAGGAATGACTGCTTTTGACAGTATTAGTTTGGTCAAAAATATTATTCCCTTCTTTCTTATTCTAAATTGATCTAGTAGAATCTAATATAAACGAATCAAACTAAACAATGTACATAATATATGGCGGATTTCCACTTGAAATATTTTATAACACGGAATATAACGTTAAGTTTCCTGTAGTTCGTTACTTATTAATTTTAAACAAAAAAGTTTCGAATAAAAGTTGTAGATATAAAAATTCTACATCCAAAGCAGATTGTATTTTGCACGTTTTAACCCGTAAAACCTAATTTACTAAATATTGCTCATTTGTAGTGAAAGCCGTTGAATTGTTATAAAATTAGTTTATTAGATTGAATACTAATTTATGGGGTCTCGTGGCCTCGTGCCTGAGTGTCTGGTCGCGAATCTGGGGAACCGGGTTCGATCCCGACCGACGCCAAATATTTCCAATTTTAAATGGCACAAAATTGATCCCTGTGGTGCACTCCCCACGCCAGCAATGAGTGCCCGTGAGGTGACGCCTGGTAAACGCCCGCACGGTACAAATATGTCATCATCAGTACCGAAATCTGCGTCCAAAGCAGATTGGCACACCCAGCAATGGGTAATATGCCATGATGATATATTTATTATATTTATTTATTTATTTATTTATTTTACTAATTTATTTTAATTGTGTAATTCCGTAATTATTATATTACTATTTATTGTGTTTTGGTTTATAAATAGAAAGTTTTTGAGAAAAGCTGCAAATAATTCAATGGTATTTTTTTGACAGTTCAAACATTATGCATTTATTTGTAATTTTATTTCAGTTGAGCAATATTTATAAAATTTTAAATTCTGTTTTGCAGGTTACAAAACGTGCAAACTAAAATCTGATTTGAAACATTTTTGTCTAAAATGAATTGGTAACTAACTACAGCAAAATAAAAAAAGAAAAACATTGTACTCTGTGTATAACAGATTTCAAGTAGACACACATTTTAGATTTATCATAACTCTTTCTTTTCTGTAAAATTTTGGTCCAACCACAACTTCTTTCTTAAAATCAGTAATTCTCAAATTATTCAGTTACTTCATGAAACATAACATAAAAATATATCAGTGGATAAATGCAAGAATAAGCAATGTAAATTTATGACCAAAATGAGATTTATTGGATTAAAAACGCTTTATTTTTATATGGAAAAAAAACAACCAAAGTTTAGCTGTAGAGGAACCTATACGGAAACGGCATCCATTGAACTACCATAATGTCAAAATAATAAGAAAATATTAATTGGTATAATAAACAATATAGACATGTCAGTAACATCTTTAAAGGCTTTAGACCTACAAACAGATTAAAACAAAGAATTAGAGACAATTATAAGCAAAATTAATAATGCAGAATATAAAGTTTCGCAGAAAAGTATTCTCGCTAGTATAAACAAAAAAATTCTTGTTGTTTTTAAGTCATTCCTAAAATTACAAACATTGACATTGGTAGTTTTTGCATTAAGCCACACATATCCTTTAATGCTATTACCAAAAACACGTTAGTTAGTCTGAAAATGAATGTAGATCATTGTCGGTACGGTAATAGATAAAATAGCACATTGCTTTAAAGGTTGAAAATAACGAGTAACAGTTTGAATCGCCACTATAGAAATATGTGTGATTAAACTGAGAAACATTTATCAGAATTTGAAGAATTTAACGACGACGTCGACATCTTGAATGGTCACTGCTACTGAATAGCAAAAATTCATTCCAATCGATCGACACAAGAATCCTTATAGAATAGCACAAATACCTGGCCTCCAACAATAGACACCGCAAGAATTCTAAAGTAAAATAACTCGAAAGAAAAGGAACTTACTTAAAACCCACTTAATATACGGAACAGGCCTTACATTTCCTAATAAATTATGTTTCAGCAAATACATCGCCAAAGGAATCTCGATGAACAAAAACGAAGCCGTAGAGAGAAAAAAACATGAGTTAAGAACATGTTATTGGCCTTGATTTTTTCGCTAAAAATTTATCTAAAAGCAGAAACTGAATTTTCCAAAGGTGGTATATCAGAAATCACAATTTCCAGAACCCGTAACTCAAAAAGAAATACGAAGACGCGTTTGAATTTCCAATAACTAATACTATTCAAAAATATCGACCAGCGAGCGACACGAATATTTTCACGGGATCATTTCGGCGTGCCGAGAATACTGTTTATTTAAATAAAATGCATTAGAAGAACCGTATTTCTTATTTAAATACAAATATTTGGAAGGTTTCCCTGGAAAAATCAATACAAATTGATAGAATTATGTAAATATCATCTTGTTTTGAGTTGCTTGTTTAAACAAAACGAACGTTTTTATGGAATAAATATTTTATTGTAAATAGAGTGACTGTTATAGAATTTTATTGTATTTACGACGTGTACATGAGTATGTACCAAGGGACCGTATATGAGAAATGATTGATGACCTAGTATTTATTCTTTGTAACTTTATTATATTATGTAACTATATCAAATTACATATTTATCATATCTAAATTATCATTATAATGAATGAGTTTTAAAATTTTTTAATTTATAAAAGGTGCGTTTAACCGTTCATTATTTAGTTTTGTTGTTTGAATAGGTACTTAACAATTGTTCAGTAAATAAATTAAAATTATTCAGTATTTTCATATTGTTTATTATTATTTGTTAAGAAAAAAAATTGTTCAGTAGTTTTTGAATATGAGCCTCAATGGGTTATACAGGATGGGACAGATACAGCTCCTATATTTTCCGCCGCTACTGTTCAGGCGCTGGTGATAGTGCCAGGAGTCAATTTGTGCCGTTATGTACACCCTCCCTTGCCATTTCAGATGTCATTATAGCGTGGAGTAGTGAACATCGTGCATTCGTCATTGAGACATATTTAAAAAATGCTGACTCTACCATCGCTACACAGGTGAGGCAGATAAAACTCCCCATTCGTAAGTAGCGAGCTCTACCAGGCGGTTTTCTTTTCAAAGACGAACCTAATAGTCTGAAATTTGCAACCCTAGATGATATAGTCTTCCTGTCGACGACCTTTGCATGTCGACCTAGTCCGAAGTGCGTACGGAATAAGCGTTGTGTAATGATGGCAGACTCAGCAGTTTTGAAATTACGTCTCAATAACGGATACGACTGAAATGGTAAGAGAGGCTGTACATAACAACATGGCTAGGCTCCTGCCAGTACAACCAGCGCTTGTAGCGGCTGCAAACCAGGGAGCTTAATCCGCCCAACCCTGTGTATGTCCCGGATAAGTATTAAAGATACCCAGTAAAATATATTATAATTTTTTTCAGCCTTTATCCCAGTCAGGTTCCCAGGTATTCAAAATATACTTAAAATCAAATCAAATCTTCAAAATTTATGAAATTCCTAATTTTATATATTTAGATATATTTAAACGCGCTGATCCCAAACAGCAGATCAGATCAGATCCCTTTTCGTTCTCGAGATATTTATATTTAAAATTTATTTATTTCCGGTTTATAACCAGTGTTGTGACAGATCAATTTATAAAGGATCTAGACTAAGATCAAGATCTTTACAATTAATATGTTCTAGATCAGATCATGTCAATTTCTGCGACCCGATCTTTTTTCTCAAATCATATCAGGAATTTGGGATCTGTTTTTCTTAGATCATAAAAAGATCAGTAACGATTTTCAAAATTCTTTTTATTTCTGATTAATAAAATAGGATTACAAACAGTAAATTAATTGCCTTCCACATAGGAAGAAAATTGCATACCTAGGTACGTAGTTTTATTAATGCTGAATTAACGAATAAAGTGCAAACAGAAACAAAAATAATAATTTTAAACACTAGAATTGTTGAAATGTAATAAATTAAGACAAGCCATATCAAATGGACTGACAATCATTATAAGTCATTGAATTCTTTAAGTGAGTTAAATAAATTACAACCCATTTGTATTTAATTTGTTCTTGGATTTTCTGGTTTCAAATTTTTGTATTATTTTCCTCATTTCACATGGCCTAAACTGCGTTGGGGACATAATAATTTTCGTCTTCTCCAAGTTTATTCAAGTTTCCCATATATTCCCGTATATTTGATCTTTTTCTAAGATCATAGATTATATATTTCTTAGATCTAGATCCAGATCAAGATCTATATATATATATATATATATATATATATATATATATATGTATATAAAAGGATCTAGATCAGATCAAAAACCATACTAAATGAACTAGATCAGTCACAACACTGTTTATGACACGATCCAGAAATTTTCAGGCAAAATACAATTTGTCAATTTTTATTATATTTGCCCTATTAGCTCAGTTTGCAGATCCAGAAATTTTCAGGCAAAACTAAGTTTGTCAATTTTTATCATATTTGCCCTATTAGTTCAATTTGCACAGCCAAAAAACAGAAATCCCCGAAAATGGTAAAAATCGCATAGTATGAAACCATTTTCAGTTATTTTGCTCTTGAAATAATTGTACTCCGTGTTCAAAAATTTTGAAAATTTGTACACTTCTGTAAATTTACCCATATAAACGAATGTCGAATTTTTAGGTCCACGTTCGGGCGCAAATGTTCCAAGAAGTAAGAAGTAAAAGATTCAGCGACTGGAAATATATATAAAAAGTAGATTTTTTAAAATTTTACCCAAAGTTAGGTGTATATGAACATTAATATAAACAATGAATGCTGATAAATTAAATAATACGGAACAAATAAATTATTGTTCTCTTTTAATAAATTCATTTAAACATAATTCTGTAACATTACATATTCAATGTGTAAAAAGCTTTATGAAGGCAGTGTATGTAATTATGTAAAAACAATATGAAATTGACATGAAATTCAATATCCATCAACAGACAACGTTCTAGGACCAGATTCACGTTTGTGTTGAATGCCTGTCAGTCCAATATCTATGTTATGCTATGGTATAGTTACTACATGGCTCAGTTAAGGAAATGTTTGCTTCTAAACATACCGTACCAACAATCAAGGATAAAGCCGTAGCTCAGATCGTTATTAGTTGGATCAAATCCGATAAGCTACCACAATCGCGAATCCACATGATTTACCATTAGAAAGAACACACCTACGTCGAAGAGAACATAATACCTAAGCATACAACCAACAGTAAATGTGAATCAAATATTGTGCTCGGTTTTAAAATAAAAGCACTACATTATATAGGTTTATGATTGCAGTAGGGATAATGTTGATTCTTCCTACACTAAAGGACACGGGTTGAAATACTGGTAGAGTATGGATGTTTGCATGTATTTATCATCTCATATGTAATCACAAGATTTTAGAAAACAACGATTATAAAAAAAATCAATCTCATTTGCATTTATCACCGCTTCTAAGCCGGATTTGGTCAGAGTGGAAGTATATAAACCAACAAATCTGCAAACAATTTTTGACACAATGAAGGGTATACATGACAAGTTATAATAATATTGCAAACAAGGAAATGTATCAGCTAATTAAAATCGGTTCGACTTTATTTTTTATTTGTAGTCGTATTTAACACGGCTCAAGTCAAAATCCGGAATTTCTTAAGTGGTTTTGGTGTATAGTCTTTATTAGTAGGCTAAAATTATTGCTTACATGCGTTTCATTCACGACAGACAATCAAAATAAAAGTTGTAATTTTTAGCGATTTACAGATCCACATAAGAAAGAGAACAAAAATGTTAAACAGTTGTATTGTTTGAGTTTGACAAATGACATCTAACAAAATTTTAATAATGATTGATTTCATTAAATTAGTGATAGTTACATTTATCATCTTAAAAAAATTTATTAATTAAAAATCAATATAATGAAATCAATAATTATTAAAACTTTATGACACATGTCATCTGTTAAATTCAAATAATACAACTGTTTAATATTTTTGTTTTATTTTTCATTATAGTCTGTAAATTACAACTTTTATTTAGACTATCTCTCCTGAAGGAAATACGCGTAAATAATAGTAATTGTCGGCTTATTTGTTAGATGCAGTTTTCAATTCTGAGCAATTTTTTTATTTACTGTTGTGTTCTAAAATTAGTAGGGTAGAAATTACAGTCATATGAAAATTTTACTATTGTAGGGTCTATAAAAAAGTAGACACCCGGTATAGCAATCTATATATTATACACGGGGTTTAATAATAGTAATAATAATAATGATAATAATAATAATAATAATAATAATAATAATAATAAATATCGAGTTCAGAATATAAGCCAATATTATAACGGATTTTATCCATTTCTGTGTGTGCCAAATACACTCTAAGAAATATCGTCCGTGTAAAGTAACCAAATCGATTGGTGAAGTAATTTAGTGTTAATTTTCACACTTAAATAAGTACATTTTTCGTCCGTGTTAAAAATACGGTTTAGTTAAATTTTGTCCGTGTTATTTTAATAAATTTCAAATATGTTAACCACATATGGAGTAAATGAGATATATTACACAAAAATATGGTTACTTGTAATTACCAACAATTTTTTGAGTTACTTATGCTCAACTTAGTGTACATTTGCACAATACGGTGCTACAACTACACTATATTTCGTTAAAAGTAAAATAACACTCAACGCTGTTAATATGACGTATTTACTACAAGCAGCGATCAAATCAGTACCAAAGTGTGGATTGTGCAACTGTGATATGTGATACACGTATTCTTGGTTTGATCTGTGAGATGTACGAACGTGTTTATTGCTACAAAAGTGTTATTACATAATTTAAAATGAGTATACAATATACCATGTGATATAAAAATGAATAGTTCTAAATGAATTTCATGTGTTTTTTTTTTTATACAATCTAACTTCCTAGTACCAGAAATTATTGAGTTTATGGATACAATATATTTTGTTTAAATTCTATAACCACTAAAATTGCAAAATTAGATGTGTCTGAAATGACTTTAATATTTTTAAATATTTGTTTGTACAAAAAACCATATATAAACGCTTTCATGTTCCGAGTTCCGATGGAAATTATATTATTAACATATTTTTGTACAACACAGATATTAGCCAAATATAAGATTTATTTACTTATGTATTTTTTGATATAATAAAATATTATTTATATTTCAATGATATCCTTATTTACCTTATTTAACACATATTCTGTAAAAAAATACTCAAATACGAGTAAATGAATACACCAAGAGGTGCTACTGAAACGCGTACTTTACACTATTTAGTGTAGAAGATAATTAACTCGTACATTCAGTTAAAATACGAATTTCAGTGTAAATTTTAACACGCACTAATATTTTTAACTAGAAATTTTGTGTTAAATATTAAACCAGTTTCCAGTGTACTTTTTAACCAAACAGATACTTTGTTAAAATTACACGTAATCTGGTGGACCTCCTGGAACCAATTTTAGTGTTAAAATTGGTTAAAAATTTCTTAGAGTGTACCTTTACACATGTCAGTAACGACAATTACCGTCCGTGGACAATATTTATCAGACGTCACCTCACGGACTTTCAAAACTGCTGTGTATTTTGTAAAAAATCGTTTGTGTCATAAATAACAAATATAGATAATACATATATTGTGTACGAATTTATCATCACGGCTTATTACACATTGCTATGCATGCTAATCTGCATTTGTTTCTAATTTTGAAATTTTAATGATTACATTTTTGTTTTACAATAGATAATCAATATACGCTGATTCCCATTTCTGGATGATCCTGGGGTTTTTGTCATGTTCCCCAGAATCGTTTGGACCTCTGACATTATTAACTTTTCTCTCTTTCTAGTTTTCACTGAGATACGATATTTGTTCTCAATATTTTATTAAATTAAAATTAAAGTGCAATTACATATTCTAGCATTTATTGTAAAATAAGGTTAAGAAATATTTGTATGTAGATTTTCTCGAATTTCAAATGGTAAAGTTAAGTATTCTCGGTAATTGTACCAGTTCTAAATAATAAATAATAAAAATTATAATATTAATAGCTACGAGTAAATATTATTTAACGAATTGCTAACCATTTAGAGGTTTGGAAATACGTAATTTTTAACTGCAATGACAACCTCATGGGTGGGAAATGACAGACCACGCTTCCACCCCACGGGTGAGAAATGT
The DNA here is from genome assembly GCA_963082715.1 of Harpalus rubripes. Taxonomy (NCBI): domain Eukaryota; kingdom Metazoa; phylum Arthropoda; class Insecta; order Coleoptera; family Carabidae; genus Harpalus; species Harpalus rubripes. The sequence goes on along the minus strand of OY720458.1, from coordinate 19,355,161 downwards.
TTATGTAGCGCTGCCTAGCAACATTGTCATAGATCCCTATAATAACGTAGGCTGAATTTTTTTTAATAGAGCTGTCAAAAATATTAATAAAATTACAGATTATAACTCAGTTATTTATTTTGATAATTATTGATTTAAAAAAAGTATGATTGTAAATAAATAAATACATATTTCGATGGGAGTTTCATTACAGCCTCTCGCTGTATCTGACCTCGAGGCTTCGCCACTCGGTAAAATGCATAAACCCTCGGTGCCTCGGCTGTAGTGAAACATATCCCACCTCGGCTGTAATATACTATTTACGACAAAATAATGTTCTTCCTAATCTTTATTTCGTTAGTTCCCTTTTTGTTGCTCCGTAGAAGTGATCTGTAATTAAAACTGCAAGTAGGAAATTTCATTGGACGTTATGTAAGGCTGAAGTGAGCTTAATAGTAGTTAACCTGGCCGTTCGTAGTTATTAGTAAGGTACAAGGATAATTTTAACTCATGATATAATCCTCATTACTCTCTACATGTACTTACTGTACTACAGCTTTTCGAGATACCTTCTATTTAGTGAAATTCAAGAGTTTTAAAAAATTATAACTTCAGCAGGTGAGAAATAAGAATTTCGATCGAAATGCTACAACTACTACTACTAATTTTTTGTAATTAACATTAAATGTAAAATATAAAAAAGTAAATAAGTAAGAATATAACATCACGACTTATTACCTATTTTTGGGTATGTCAATCTATCTTTATTGCAGATTTCGGTATATATCTGTACCGTTGAGCGTTGAGGGCTCTTATCAGGCGTCAACTCACGAGCTCTTAAACGCCCTCAATAATACCGATATATTACCGCAACCTGCAAATTGAATCAGATTGGCACACTCAACTCTTATAATCTTCTTAAGAAATTACCTGCTGTTGAAGTCTGTTAGACCAGTTCACTATAAAATGAAAAAAAAAACACCCCAAGTACTTACAATATTTTATAATGAATAGTAAAAATAATACATTAAGTCGTAGACTTTCAATGAAAAATGAAGAAGACTGACACGAAAAGTCTTAAAATATTTTAAAAATGATAATTATTTCTGTTATAAGATAATTGCGTTAATGTAAATTCATCTCTATTAGTCTTACAGGAAAATGGAATCTAGAAGCAGTGTCTCTACGTTTGTACAGTTTCCTAGTCCTAGAAGTTAGTCTTTTTACTTGTTCAACTATTTAACCCCGGGAAGCTGGGATACGGAAAATGACTCCTGGGATAACGAGCACTTTCAATATTTATTTCTACATTTAAACTTGCAAAGTTCTGTCCAACTTGAAATTGATGAAAACTTGTACTAAGTGTATTATATGAAAAAATGGGCTCTATTTACGGAAACGACTGTTAAATAATCCTTTTAATGGGCTATAGATCTGCAGATTCCGAATAGTTCGGACGTGATTGCAGATGACTTTGTTTTTTGTATTCTAACTCCGTTTTTGCTTCGCCCAAATCTGCTGAAAGTCGATAGGTATACCCAACAAAGGATAAAAACATTAATGATGATATGATGAAAAATAAAACCGTATGACACGATCCATTTTTATTTACTTCTTTATAGTCAGTGTGAAACTTTGATTATATCCAACCGAAATACTTCAATTTAATAGTAAATTTTAATATTCAAAACGTAGAATTTATCTTATTTATTTGCACAATATTTTTGACGTAAAGATTAGTCGGTCGGGATCCGATAAATTCACCGCACCACAATTCACTGCGGAAAGTGCACCGCACACAACTAACCGCGGAAAGTTCAACAGAACAAATTTTTGTTCAACCTTAAATTCCAGTCCTTTCTTCATTCCAGTTAAAATCACGGTGAATGTAGTTCTTGCCGCCCCTGAAAAGTTAGGGATGTTTATATTAAGCATCGATGGGAGCCAGTTTAGGGTTTTATGAAATTGTTTTCACAAAAACATCCAGTTTTACAAAGAAAACCACTGTTTAAGTATCACTGGTTTACCTAGTATTAATGTAATACAAACAATCTTTAACACCATCCACACATTTTCTTATATCTATTGTATGGAGTGAACTTTCAGCGGTGAATTGTGTGCTGTGAACTTTTCGCGGTGAATTGTGCGAGGTGAATTTTTCCCGCGGTGAATTGTGGGCGGTGAATTTATCTAGACCTTTGTCGGTCAATATGGTGTTTACATAAAAAAGACTATAAGTCAAGACCAATATTTTAAAAACGGGACAAGTTTTATAAAATTTCTAATGCGGAAGATAGAATTAATTTTATGAAGAAAAGGTTGCGACAATACTGTCTGTAAACAAGTATTAAAATATTTTGATTCATACGAGGAAAGGTTTATGATTTCAAATGAAAGGTATAAATATAATTAATATGAATAACGAAAAAACTACAGCTACCATAATCTATTAATCAAATAACCGGTTAATCGAGTATTGATGGCAGCACTACTATACCGACTGGCTCTTTGAAATTCCGTTACTCCGGAGTGCATTGGGATATCGATTTTAAATATTCATCTCTTGAAGACAAAGGGTTGAAAAGTGTTCCTATCAAATGTTAAACATTTATATAGAAAACAAGTGAATACGAATTTTCCAGATTTGCCATTCAAATTTGCTATTACACGTTCATAATTTTATATGTAATTAGCTTAAAATGAAGAAGGCTACTATTTAAACAAATGTAAATGTCAGTGACATTTCGACTTACTTGTAACATTGTCATAAATTTGCCTCAAGTTACAGATCATTGCAGCTTGTTATCAAGAAAAAAAATTCTACGGAATTTACGCTTTTGGTGTCCAAGTAAATTTATTTTAAAAATGAACGTCTTGTAAATTAAATTTGTTTTTAACACATCATTAAATTAAGTTTACTCGGGTATCAAAAGTGAAAATATAAAAATTTTGACACTTAAAATTTCAGAATATTATTCTCTAAATCTCTATTTCTAAATCATTACATAATGTTTTACGGGGCAGAATTTATTTTTTAATAACCTATGTCACGGTTTCTAGTTTTCATCCTATATATAAACAATTTGAGAAGGTGTACGTATATTTATGGACGCTATTGTATCTAAAGCTTGATATTAGTTTGGTAGGTGCAACTGCTGAGCTAGTAAAAGGAAATATTCGTAATTTGCAGGCAGTGGCAGTGTCTGTTTAGCTCGAATACCGCAGAGGCGACATGTTCTTGGAGAAATTGGGGGACGGGACGAGCTGGCTCGACTAGAGTATCCTGTTTCTTCGCGATCCTAGAGTTCCCTGAACATTAGCAAAAACATAAATCTGGCAACTCTGAGAAAAGTCCGGACGGTTAGTGTCGAGGTCGGGAGATATATTGTAGGACATACTTGTGCTCCTTAACAACTTGCCTAATGTTCAAATGCTTGCCGTAACGTGCTGTCACAGCATGGGTCTCAGTCACCGGGATTAATCGATACCCTTCACCTTACTGCTTCAGACTTCAGAGTCTATGCGTGCGGGCCCAAAACACCAATAACACAACACTTTATACTCCAACGCATGATAAACACCCCTCCTGCTATATTCGTTAGTCCATTAGGACGGCTCACAGCTTTTTAGTTAGCTCTACATTTCTTCCTCTTACAAAGCAGGTACCTAGCCAACTTCGAATCCAACTCAAATCAATTACGTACTTGTACAAAAGTAACTCTTCTAGTGTCCTAAAACTTTAGTGAAAAAGCATTTCGTACAAAAATTGAGAATTATAGCTTTACTTCCACAGAAAGACAGCGACCTCGGACTAATCAGTTTGGATAAATTTTATTAACGTGATTATCACATTTATGTATTATACACTGTTCACTTCTTTTTCATTTATTTTACAACAAAAATAATTTCTTTGGTATTTAATAAATATTATTTTCTGTAAATAAATAAATAAACAATCAACCAAACAACCAAAAAACCAAACAAACAAACAAACAACTAAACAACCAACCAAACAACCAACCAACCAACCAAACAACCAACCAACCAAACAACCAAACAAACAACCAAACAAACAACCAAACAAACAAACAAATAAACAAACAAACATAAATAACTAAATAACTAAATAACTAAATAACTAAATAACTAAATAACTAAATAACTAAATAACTAAATAACTAAATAACTAAATAACTAAATAACTAAATAACTAAATAACTAAATAACTAAATAACTAAATAACTAAATAACTAAATAACTAAATAACTAAATAACTAAATAACTAAATAACTAAATAACTAAATAACTAAATAACTAAATAACTAAATAACTAAATAACTAAATAACTAAATAACTAAATAACTAAATAACTAAATAACTAAATAACTAAATAACTAAATAACTAAATAACTAAATAACTAAATAACTAAATAACTAAATAACTAAATAACTAAATAACTAAATAACTAAATAACTAAATAACTAAATAACTAAATAACTAAATAACTAAATAACTAAATAACTAAATAACTAAATAACTAAATAACTAAATAACTAAATAACTAAATAACTAAATAACTAAATAACTAAATAACTAAATAACTAAATAACTAAATAACTAAATAACTAAATAACTAAATAACTAAATAACTAAATAACTAAATAACTAAATAACTAAATAACTAAATAACTAAATAACTAAATAACTAAATAACTAAATAACTAAATAACTAAATAACTAAATAACTAAATAACTAAATAACTAAATAACTAAATAACTAAATAACTAAATAACTAAATAACTAAATAACTAAATAACTAAATAACTAAATAACTAAATAACTAAATAACTAAATAACTAAATAACTAAATAACTAAATAACTAAATAACTAAATAACTAAATAACTAAATAACTAAATAACTAAATAACTAAATAACTAAATAACTAAATAACTAAATAACTAAATAACTAAATAACTAAATAACTAAATAACTAAATAACTAAATAACTAAATAACTAAATAACTAAATAACTAAATAACTAAATAACTAAATAACTAAATAACTAAATAACTAAATAACTAAATAACTAAATAACTAAATAACTAAATAACTAAATAACTAAATAACTAAATAACTAAATAACTAAATAACTAAATAACTAAATAACTAAATAACTAAATAACTAAATAACTAAATAACTAAATAACTAAATAACTAAATAACTAAATAACTAAATAACTAAATAACTAAATAACTAAATAACTAAATAACTACATAACTAAATAACTAAATAACTAAATAACACTAAATAACTAAATAACTAAATAACTAAATAACTAAATAACTAAATAACTAAATAACTAAATAACTAAATAACTAAATAACTAAATAACTAAATAACTAAATAACTACATAACTAAATAACTAAATAACTAAATAACACTAAATAACTAAATAACTAAATAACTAAATAACTAAATAACTAAATAACTAAATAACTAAATAACTAAATAACTAAATAACTAAATAACTAAATAACTAAATAACTAAATAACTAAATAACTAAATAACTAAATAACTAAATAACTAAATAACTAAATAACTAAATAACTAAATAACTAAATAACTAAATAACTAAATAACTAAATAACTAAATAACTAAATAACTAAATAACTAAATAACTAAATAACTAAATAACTAAATAACTAAATAACTAAATAACTAAATAACTAAATAACTAAATAACTAAATAACTAAATAACTAAATAACTAAATAACTAAATAACTAAATAACTAAATAAATAAATAACTAAATAACTAAATAACTAAATAACTAAATAACTAAATAACTAAATAACTGAATAACTAAATAACTAAATAACTAAATAACTAAATAACTAAATAACTAAATAACTAAATAACTAAATAACTAAATAACTAAATAACTAAATAACTAAATAACTAAATAACACTAAATAACTAAATAACTAAATAACTAAATAACTAAATAACTAAATAACACTAAATAACTAAATAACTAAATAACTAAATAACTAAATAACTAAATAACACTAAATAACTAAATAACTAAATAACTAAATAACTAAATAACTAAATAACACTAAATAACTAAATAACTAAATAACTAAATAACTAAATAACACTAAATAACTAAATAACTGAATAACTAAATAACTAAATAACACTAAATAACTAAATAACTAAATAACTAAATAACTAAATAACTAAATAACTAAATAACTAAATAACTAAATAACTAAATAACTAAATAACTAAATAACTAAATAACACTAAATAACTAAATAACTAAATAACTAAATAACTAAATAACTAAATAACACTAAATAACTAAATAACTAAATAACTAAATAACTAAATAACTAAATAACTAAATAACTAAATAACACTAAATAACTAAATAACTAAATAACTAAATAACTAAATAACACTAAATAATTAAATAACTAAATAACTAAATAACTAAATAACTAAATAACTAAATAACTAAATAACTAAATAACTAAATAACTAAATAACTAAATAACTAAATAACTAAATAACTAAATAACTAAATAACTAAATAACTAAATAACTAAATAACTAAATAACTAAATAACTAAATAACTAAATAACTAAATAACTAAATAACTAAATAACTAAATAACTAAATAACTAAATAACTAAATAACTAAATAACTAAATAACTAAATAACTAAATAACTAAATAACTAAATAACTAAATAACTAAATAACTAAATAACTAAATAACTAAATAACTAAATAACTAAATAACTAAATAACTAAATAACTAAATAACTAAATAACTAAATAACTAAATAACTAAATAACTAAATAACTAAATAACTAAATAACTAAATAACTAAATAACTAAATAACTAAATAACTAAATAACTAAATAACTAAATAACTAAATAACTAAATAACTAAATAACTAAATAACTAAATAACTAAATAACTAAATAACTAAATAACTAAATAACTAAATAACTAAATAACTAAATAACTAAATAACTAAATAACTAAATAACTAAATAACTAAATAACTAAATAACTAAATAACTAAATAACTAAATAACTAAATAACTAAATAACTAAATAACTAAATAACTAAATAACTAAATAACTAAATAACTAAATAACTAAATAACTAAATAACTAAATAACTAAATAACTAAATAACTAAATAACTAAATAACTAAATAACTAAATAACTAAATAACTAAATAACTAAATAACTAAATAACTAAATAACTAAATAACTAAATAACTAAATAACTAAATAACTAAATAACTAAATAACTAAATAACTAAATAACTAAATAACTAAATAACTAAATAACTAAATAACTAAATAACTAAATAACTAAATAACTAAATAACTAAATAACTAAATAACTAAATAACTAAATAACTAAATAACTAAATAACTAAATAACTAAATAACTAAATAACTAAATAACTAAATAACTAAATAACTAAATAACTAAATAACTAAATAACTAAATAACTAAATAACTAAATAACTAAATAACTAAATAACTAAATAACTAAATAACTAAATAACTAAATAACTAAATAACTAAATAACTAAATAACTAAATAACTAAATAACTAAATAACTAAATAACTAAATAACTAAATAACTAAATAACTAAATAACTAAATAACTAAATAACTAAATAACTAAATAACTAAATAACTAAATAACTAAATAACTAAATAACTAAATAACTAAATAACTAAATAACTAAATAACTAAATAACTAAATAACTAAATAACTAAATAACTAAATAACTAAATAACTAAATAACTAAATAACTAAATAACTAAATAACTAAATAACTAAATAACTAAATAACTAAATAACTAAATAACTAAATAACTAAATAACTAAATAACTAAATAACTAAATAACTAAATAACTAAATAACTAAATAACTAAATAACTAAATAACTAAATAACTAAATAACTAAATAAATAAACATTTTTATGATTGAATAAAATTAGATTTTCTATAATTTAATAAGATACGATCAATGAAAAAATATCGTGTGTTAATTGGCGATTAATAATCTGCACAATTAGCGCGTTAAAATGTTTGGTTTATTAATCACTCTTAATAACACACGTGATAGTCAAATACTGTGATGTAAGTACATAATATCGAAAAATATGTTATCTGACTAACTATTAATAACTAATTAAAATAAAAGTAGCTAATACTTGGAACTACTGAGACTATTTTATATTATGTATTGTTGTTTATTTCGTATTTCTTCCAAATTCTGTATTTTTCTGTCAATATATTTAAAAAGGTTGAGATTGGACTTATGAGGATGTCACGGAAAGTATGAACATTTTATTTTCTTTCTACAATTTTCTTAAAATCCTGGTGGACGTATGTCTACATATATACCGACGTCATGAAGTTATGAATAATTATACTACCTATAAAGTTTGTATAGCTGATTGGATTGGATAAGCATCTATGCGCTGTAGGTGAACGGTTCGATTTATTTTCTTTTCTTACTTTAAATCTTTATTATTTTGTTTATTGTGCGAAAATCATCAAAATCAAACAATAAAAATGGATTGAATTGCAAAACCTATCGCAATAGCTATACCAACTTTAGTGTAATTATTGTTTGCAACTTTATGTCTCTTGAACAGATTTCTGCCGGTCAACAACTTTATGTCTCTTGAACAGATTTCTATCAGTCAATTTTTCAAATGTTTCCATATATGACTAAATTTTAACGTCCACAAAGTTTTATTCAAATCGGTGAATCCGAAGTTTGTTACTTGATTTGCAATGTTTTATTTTGTAAAGGGAGGGCAAATTTATTTTATTTATATTTAAATCTTGTGTCCCATATTATTTTCCCCTATTTATTCTCTATATTGGGACAGACGCATGCTCATCTTTTGCCCTTTACGCACTCACTTTATTCTGCATTAGTGGCCATCCCTTTTGAGCTCTTTGGCTAGCATACATCTTGCTTTCCATGGACTAGAGGTATATGCGTTACCAAAAACATTCGCATACGTACTATTCATTGTGACTATACTATACTATGTTATTTATTTTTTATTTTGATGTTTTTAGTTACCTATTAACAATAAAAATGTTTCAAATAAACGTTGTACATAATGAAATTCAAATTAAGTACAAATGAATAATGTTTGACCTGCCAGCAACGGCGTAGCCCGTCGTTCTCTTGAGAACTTGGAAACCCGAAACAGAAAATTTGTATTAAAATTAAAATAGCGGAACGCAAATCACCAGTTTCCTGTACCTATAAGACAATGCAAAAAGTAAAATAGCATTTAAAAATTGATTAATTTTATATCCACCCCCTCCCTGTGAAAAACCCTTCTCATAAAGACATTCTGGCTACGCCACTGACTGCCAGAATAATACCATTGAATTTTGCAGTTTTTTTACGGAAAAAAACGTTCTATTTATAAACCAAACCACAATAAATAGTAATATAATAATTACGAATTTTTTTTGTAACACAATTAAAATAAATTACTATCTAATCTAACAAATATCCTACATTTATTTGTAGTTTTATTTCAAAATCATGGCTATCACTACAAACGAGCAATATGTATAACATTTCAAATTTGGTTTCACATGTTACACAACGTGCAAAATAATATCTGATTATTGATTTCGGCGTTGAAGTTAATTATCTACAACTTTTAATTAAAATATGTATTTTTTCTAAAATTAATAGGTAACTAACTACAGCATATTAAAATTAACATTGCGTTTCTAGTAGACAATCATTATACTGATTCAAAGTTGTCATGGAGTTTAAATTTAAAAAAAAAATACTCTTTAATATATATCATTCATTAAGGTGATCTGTGACAAATATATGTTTCGCGAAACAAAATAAAAAATATCAAAATTGAGACACAATACGAACGTTGTTCTGATCAGTTCTTGAATATTTAATATGTTTAATGAACATAGAATCTAAATGTGTCAAAATGTCAGCTTTCATTAAAACCATAGGTAAATATTTAACCAGCGGTTTCAGACCACCTATCAATAATGAATTTCCATATCTATAGCCGCATATACTACCTTTAATTCTCTCAGTCATAAAAACATTAGCAGAGAAAATATGAATGGAACTCATAAATTTTGATCACAAACAAACATTTGGTGTTGGTCGCAGTTAACCTATACTTTGGCAGTGATACTTTAGTGAGCCGTGTTTAGTATTTTTAATCTGCATTCGCACGTAAAACATCATTAATAACGTATGCGAATGAATAGCAGATATACGGACGTAGAAAAATGATGTTGGCAATGCGAACCTGCGTGTGTGCTCACTTTCCTTTACGGTCTTTCTGTTCGCGTCGTTTTGCTCCCAGCCTGTTTACAATCATTTCTACGCACGAATATTTTACATTCATTTACCTGCATAACTTCAAAACTTGCCATCTACCGATTTTACATAATTATCGAACTGTTCAAATTCGGTACGCCGTAATTCCAATATTAATATTTATAGAAAGAGATGATTGGACCTCTGGCTTTTTTGATATATTGAGCAAATTTGAATTTATCTCATTTTAAAAATACCTACATTTACAGTCAAATTTGAACTCTGCACTATATCAAGCTTTTCCAATTAACTGTTTACAACAAAAAATTTAATCTGACGTACCCCGGGTTCAGATTTTACGACGGCAAAGGTGCATGTGAAGTAAAAATTTTGCCGATTATAAATTTGTCTCATTTACAATCATTCTTTTCTTGTTTCTGAAATCAGTAGAATATGTTTGATTATAATAGTGGTTTCATTTGCAGACATTGCACTCATTGAACTAAACTGGTATTAAACATCAAATGCAATCCCACTAAAACAAAGAAAAGTCAAATAGTAAAATTGAATGCAATGTTTACAACGCCATTGTTGGGAAAATACGGCGATCACAATGCCCATGCGAATTAATATGTTGAATAGTATAAACTTACGTTATTAATAATAATTTTTCATAATTCTTGTTTTCCTCAGACCTAATCATACGCACTTCAATTTTTTATTTTCATTCTCAAATTACTAAAAATGTGTGTATTAAATCTCATATGGCCAGTGGTAAATATTAAATGTATGAGGCAGAAATGTACCTCAATTTTTAAATTAATTTTTAATGTCAGTAATAATGAAGAACTTGTTCTACTTTTGTCATAACATTTGGACTTATATCTTTGTCAATGTCAGTATTGTTTTTATAATTGATTAATGGTATTCACCTTTCTTTATACTCATTTTCGTTTTTATGTATACTATAATCATTACTGTAAACGCAAAATTAATGAGTTTGTAATTTAACGAAAAAATAAATAAAGGCATTTACTTTTTATTGTTATACTTTAAAATATTTTATTTAATTCACCATGGATTTGGCCTCCAGGTATTGGTATCCATTGAAGTCTTTTCGCTAAACTGTGCACTATGATTTGTAACAAAAAAAAAAAAATAAGACAAAAGAATTATCATAATATATTAACATATTCATTTTTTTATTGCCTGTAATATTAATTTTTATACTTTTTCAAATCATATCTGAATTAAATTTGTTTAGGTATCCCTCTAAGTTGTAAACTTGAAAAATGTTTGATGTGAGATGTTGTACATCAAGTATATGAAACATCAGATTGTCCATTATAAGTTAAACGTATAAAAAATGATGGCAGAAGTGGACAAAGAACTAAATCGTCTCCCTAGTGCTTTAATACATAACACTCACGTTTTACAGACTTATTTTTCAACATTCAATAGTCATTTTTCGACAAATGAGGAGGATTTACTTTCTGCATAATACGACTGCCTAATATAAAAAGTCCATATTTTTCATATTGATATTATCAATTCTAAAATAAAATGGAAATCATTTAAATGAGCACCAATTGAAAGTCATGCCCGAATATACATCAATCTTTTAGTATTTCAATTTACTAATTATAAATTCTCACACCACAAGTTAATATCTATTTTAGTTCCTGAGATATGTGTTCAAAGTAGGAATTCAAAAATTTCAGTTTTGGACAATAACCCAAAAATGGGTGGATATACAAACGTGGCGACTTCGCCATTCGATTCTTTTGGCAAAACTAAGTAGGAATTTTTTTAAAAAATAGCAATATATAAAATCTCTACTACAAAATAACTGAAAATGGCCAAAAATCTTAAACAATTTAATGTGTGATTTAATTTGTAATTTTTCATATTTTCAGAGATTTCAGTTTGTGCGAAAATTAATACAATTTTTATTTTGTAAATAGAATCGAATGATGAAGTCGTTAAACTTAAATGTAAATATCTCGGAACGAAAAAAGATATCAATCAGCGGTTTCAAAATTTGGAATGAGCGCATTAAGATGTATATAAACTAAATCGAATTCTGAAAATTTTGAAGATTTTTGTTGAAAATGGATATACCTATTTGGGTTTTAGGGCAATAAGCAGGCCCCCATACAATAAACTGTATACCGAGTGGCGCGTTGCTTCCCAAATTATTTTAGAAAGAAATACTTTAAATATAAATTGTAGAACACAAAATTCTGCATATAAATCAGTACACAAATTTCATATCTTATACCAGAAACTAAATATGAAAATTTAAAAAATTGCAGTTTTTGTCAAATATTGTAACTTTTTGCCAAGAAAATTGAGTATCTGAACTACATAATAACAAATTGTTATTCTGCTGATGAAAAGTCACACATTTGTTATGCTTTTTGTGTTGATTCCTTGGCTATCATTATTTTTGAGGAGACTTTGGACATTTTCATACTTAATTTCTGCCGTTACAAAGCATGCAAACTTAATTTTGTTTTTTTATTCCAATGCAGAATTTTAAGATCTACAACTTATACGAGGTCTGTTAGAAAAGTATCCGACCTTATTTCTTTTTGCGGCAAGCAACATTTGAGTGAGGTAGTCTGTAGTGCTCCCGTCGGTTTTCCATTGCAAGGAAAATGACGGAATGATTGGAGCAGCGCTATTGCATCAAATTTTGCCATAATCACGGGTGACGAGTCCTGGATGTACGGGTACGACTCGGAAACCAAATCCCAGTTGTCACAGTATAAGCATTCCACGCCACTAAGACCAAAGAAGGCCCGATAAGTGTGTAGCAACGTCAAAGTGATGCTGACTGCTTTCTTTCACTCCCGCGGTGTAGTACACCACGAATACGCACCACAGAGTCAAACAATCATCAAAGAGTACTACAGGGATGTCCTCCGTTGCCTACGTGATGCTGTGCGGCGCAAGAGACCGGAGTTGTGGTCAACAGGAAATTGGCGCCTCCATCACGACAATGTTCCAGCACATTCCTAGCACTTGATTCAGACTTTTTTAACGATGTGGTTTAACAGGCTCCTTACTCTCCTGATAAGGCCCCCTGCGACTTCTGGCTGTTCCCGAAACTTAAGGGGCTATTGAAAGGAACACAATTTCAGACAAGAGAGGACATTATGGCTGCAACGACAGCCGAGCTAAACTCCATTCCGAAAGAGGCTTACTCGGAATGCTTCCAACAATGGCTGCACCGCTGGGAGAACTGTGTGGAGTCCCAATGAGACTACTTTGAAGATGATTAGGTTTCCAACGGTACAGGTATGCCAGTTTTTTTCCCCGGCCAAAGGTCGGATACTTTTCTACCAGACCTCGTATTTGAAGTATTTTTTTCTAAAATAATTTGGGAAGCAACACGAAAGGAAAAACTGCTTTCCCACATTAAATGCCTATGTAACGTATTTCGAGCGCCACCCGGTATAATATATGTTTGTTGTTTTCTAACGACTCTGATTTATGGAGGCTTCTGAGACATATATGACCCAATGGGATTCAAAGGGTTAATGATGGATACCATCTAATATTTCCTTATCATTTCCTTATTGAGTATTTCATCGAATAGTTTGCGACATTTTGCATAAAATTTTGTACAAATTAGTGAGTCCGAAGTCATTGCCTCATCTTTCAAGTCAAATTGTAATAATATTGAGAGAGATGATGTTTAAAATTAGCTCTATATGTAATTATTCATTCTTTGATTAATAATTGTTTGTTTTCTCGTGACTAATATTAGCCTAAAACATTAAATAGGTTGTTGAAAGAGAAAGTAACGTAGATAGGGTACACAATGTAAATTTTGAAATAAGATAGCAAAGAATAATGTAAATTTGAGCATGAAATATGAAAACATAGTCCAACGTTCACAATTGTTTCCCAGGCGTTTTTCACAAAACGACAGTGAGGAGTGAACACACCACACCACACGTAATAATAATATAAATACTCGCAAACAGAAAGTTTCACTTGCGCTTTGTTTAATTTTAATTTGTCGGAAACTGCTGCAAGCAAGGATACGTACTACTTCTACAGGTTTGGGAAAATATGCATTTTGGCTACACCTCACCACAGTTATTCTGTGAAAGCGTTTGAATTTCTGGTTTGAGTAATTTAATATTTAAATGAACAGTACAAATCCTTGCTTTGAAATCAAATTCAAATGTTCAGTATACTGAGATGGGTACGTGTATATGTTATATGCACAACTTCACTTCGGATTCAGGATTTGCGAAGCGATCGAATCCTAGTATTGTGATTTAGAGTTTCACATGGAAATTAATTAACACACGGTATTATCGTCGTATAAATTACACTGCAAACAATATCAATTTATTTTCAAACAGAATACCATATAACTTTGTATTTACAGTTATAGTTTTATATTAAATGTCTAGCTCGGTGCTTTGAATAATCACTTGTACTTCGATTCTCACAAAAATTGAACATTATTTCCAATTAGGTGTTAACAATTAATCGAAATCTCAGTCATACAGCATTTATTCTTTTAACTGTTTTATTATAAATTTATACTGTTATGAAGGTAAGTTTGTACAATCATAATCGTAAAATCATGTATACCAACACAAAAATATGTTCTTTTATATATTTAATTTAACAAAACTTTGTAAAATTGCAAAATACATATACACTTATTTACTCCCAAAATCGACAACAGATTGTATAAAAATTAATACTGTATGATTGAGTTTTCGAGTAATAATTAACACTGTAACGTTTTTATTTATATGTGTGAAGTGTAAAAATCGAAGAATGTTTATTAATTAAAATAAAGTTTATTAAATGATAAGGAAATTTTAAAAAGATATTACTATGGTTAAACAAATATTAAATACTAATTTAAAGACTAAGAATATTATAAAACACTTATGCCCGGTTGCAGAAACGTTAATCAACGTGTTGTTCGGTTAGCGGTTCATCAAAACGAACAAATGCAACGCGATTTTTGACAGCAATGATTTAAATGTCATAAGAACAAGGAAACTGATTCGAATTTGTTCGATTTGATGAACCGTTAATCGAACAATGCGTTGATGAACGTTTGTGCAACCGGGCATTAAACTTTAAGATTATTTATTTAAACAATATTTATCTCACTTATTTATATAACTACATTTATTTATGTTCACTACCCGTCGACTGCTTGTTTATGTCATCAACTATTTACTTCACGACGTTTGTTGATATCAAACTGTCCGGCTGTTTTCCCTATAGAGTTTATATAGGTTTGGGCTTTGTTTTGTAGAATATTCTTTGTGATAAAGAAAAGAATACAATAGATCACGTCACCCCAGTAATAAAACGGGTCTGGACAAGTCTGTTTACGTCGCACGACCGTCCGCGGCTATTGTGTCAATGCTAAAAATAGAAACTCGCTTATAGCTGCAGCAACGGCGGCAGCGACGGTGGGCGCTCTACGTTACCATACCTAATCTACACCAAGAGTCGACTATTTACCTCAAAAACAGATCCTGTGGTACGCTCTTCATAACAACTGTGAGTACCCGTGAGATAAATTGATAAATAATGAGGACTATATTCGATGTTCAAGTAAAAGTATTTCAATTATTGAATACAATATAAATATTCAGCTTAAGTAAGTAGTACAAGGTATATTTTGACTTAACCTTAAAATGACTTCACTGGAAAGTGAGCCACAATATGTATCATACAGTTAGTTGTGTACACTTTTGCTTTTGCTTTTGCCCAAACATATTAGATTACTGAAGATGAAGGCTGTTGGGCATTCGAAACGTCCACAAACATTGTAAAGAAGTAAATTCAAAAATAAAATTATTCCCAAAAAGGCAAAAAGAAGTCTATCTCCTTAGAAACATATTTAAATATTATCTAAAAATAAATAAATAATACATCATTGCAGCTTATTACCCATATCTGGGTGTGCCAATTTACTTCTATTTACAGATTTCGGTAATGACGATATTCCTGTACTTTTGTGCTATTTCAAGTCTGAGGTCGGTCGAAATCGGACCCGGTCACCTAACGCACACAGCTACACGTCCTGGTAATTGTATTATAAAATATAAAAAACGGAGATAAGGATAGTTCACAATGTATAATGAAATGGATATAATAGAATTGCAAAAACAACTAAAGACGATTAAAAAAGAAAAAAGATAAAGATGTTTCATCATATATTCTACTAAAGAAAAACAAAAAAAGTAGTACGAGTTAAAATATGTGTGGACAGTGGTACATAAAGAACTTTAAAAACAAAAATGCAGAAACAAGAGCTCTTATTAGGCACATTATGGCAAAACATAATAAACCTTATAATGTTAGATGTTTCAAAAACAACAAAACACACATGCAATACCGGAATCAAGATTTGCAAACATAACTGTATTAAAATCAATTTATTTATTTATGTCTCATTTAAATTCAAGATATTTCAATTCATTTTTATTTATTTAAGTAATGAAATGTATATCATTTGGAAACTTGTTAACCTTTTAGTACTCGCATCCGGTCTCAGGGACCAACGATGGTTAAAATTTCTTTTATTTCTGTAAATACAAGTATGAATTAAAAAGAATGTATTAATAATTTATAAAAACAAAAACATAATTTACAGCTAATTTATGAGCCTTTAGCAATTACTGCGGCTTATTTTGTTGATAAGGCCATATACCTACCTCGTTTTTAGACCGGTACGTGGGCTTGTGTATCAAAATTTAGTGCGTGTTGATGAAATTCTTATCCATGCTTTACAAATAAAACTGTATGTACAAATCACCTCATAAAAAACGTAGGCCCTTCTGTATTTTGCATTTCCTGAGAAAGCAATTACTTCTGATCTACACGTGATATCCAAAATAGGAAATTGAAAATAAACATTGTAATTTTGAAAATAAAATAAATTTCGCAATTCCATTAATTTTTCATATTCAATATTTCTGAAACATCTTGCCTTCAGCTATTTGTTCTTCCTAAACAAAATAATAACAATTGAAAACAAATACTTTTGAAATAAATGCTGGAGTGGCCTTTGTTAAAAGCCGGAAAGTTATGTTGTAATAAAAAGGTAATTATGGCCTTTGCTTTGCATCAAAGACACATTTAGTATTGGATAACACTTGAGTTTTGATTCAAACAAGCAATAATCATTGATACAGTATTGACACGAAGTTAAAAGCAATATTATTTATCGGATATCGTATCGTATCCAAACGTATCGCTATCTACAAATCACTATCATTACTTTAAGCTAAGTTGTAATCAACTAACGTTGGAAACTTCCCCTGGTTTACGGAATCCAGGAAGCCAGCTCAAGATTTCCTGGCGACCTACTTCCCAATGCCCCGATCTTCAATATTTTAACCACACCGAATTTCAGCTCAAATCATACAAATTGCAACTCAACAAACTATTCTTTATACTACTTTTTTTCTAACTACGGAAATAATGCTACTGTTATGGTATCTTACAACTAAAACAATTTAAAAGAATGTATTTTATATGAAAATGAAATATGTAAATTGAATTCGCTATAGAGGGTTGAACAAATTCGAGTTCCGTATATGAATTTTTTTCTTATTATACATGCTACAAAAAATTGATGTCTTTATAGGCCAACTTTTTGAGACAACATTAATAGGCACCACAGGAATTTTCTATCGTATTTTGTTTTTCAGCTACAGGCTAAAACTTGATTTTCGCTAATTTTGAAAATACCTCATATCTCATTTATTAAAGATACAGAAAAAATGTATAGGTAATTTCTATAAGGTTTTTTTACGTAGAATAACGAAATTGAATAATTCTCGAGATATAATAGAAATATTATATTTTTTAAATGGAAACATATATTGAAAATTGCCTCATATTTTTCTTTATTTTATAATCTTTTCAATGATATAATAAGTCTACATTCCTTTGCTTTAAGCATAAATAAAACATGAATTATTATACAGGCTGTAACAGAAATAAGTACATTATATTTAACAAGTGACAGAACTCGAGTGCAACAATACATCTTAGCAACTTATTTTCGAAAATTAAATTTTTTATTTTTGGCATTTTTAACACACTTTTTCTTCTCTAACTTTTCGTTAAACGTTTAGATATTTTCATAATAATTTTATCCACTAGCAATAGAAATAAAACAATTATTTTTGACACATGTCAGTTGTCAACGTTTAAATTTTTTTTTTGCAATAACAAATAAATCAGTTAATAATTATTAATTGAGACTTTTGGTCTAAAGGGCGTAGCAACGAACTGCTACCGAAATGAATTAAAAGCTGATGCCAGTGCTTCTTGGCTGATACTGTTTGCATTAGCAACTTTGAATAATAAAATTAAATATAGAAACTAGAGTTTATTAGTCGACCATGGATGGCAAGTAATCATATTTGTAACAAAACTTTGAAGAATTTTAACACAGTATCTATAAGATTATATCCTGTATTACATTAAATAATATAGTAACGTATTCATTGCGGAAAATTTTTATTGAGTTTTTCTGTGAGCAATTACATGCGACTGGATTCTAATGTATCAAATAATTGAGTATTATGAGATTTACGGTTAATATAATTATTGATAATAAAATAAGTGGTTTGAAAATTTGAATTCAGCATGAAATTTTGCTTCATGTCATGTATTATACCGAGTATTATACCTTGTTACATTTTAGCCATTCAGTATTGCAGAGAATAGGGAATAGTTTTGACATCTCTGATTGGCTGAAATTGGAGAGAAGAAACAAGTTTACCCAATGTAATTTCGGCTACTTAAAACTGGCGCTGATGCGAGCGCCATCTGTTGAATGGCTTAAATGGAACAGAGTATAGACGATTTTTGCTGATAGCAGTTCGCGAGTTACTAGCAACTTAAACTTATATGAAATTCCTCTAAAATTTTAAACATCTGCAAATCGATTTAGATCTCATTTCATCTGAAATTTCGACACGTTTTAAATATGTAATATTGTTTATTTTTATTTGTGTCAAAATTGTAGATGAAAATATGAGAACTAAGCCGATTTACAGATGTTTTAAATTTTAGAAAATGTTCATGTAAGTTTTGTTTTTATTTTCTTGATATGTAGGGGCGCAAATAAAATTTTTACCACAGGCGCTAAAAACCCTAGTTACGGCTCTGCCTAACAGCCCTTTTCTCAGAGAGTGATTAAGATTATTCAACATGGCAAGCATGCCAGAGGCAGTTCTAATGTACCAAGAGCAATTATTCTACGGTGAGTGTTATTTTGTCCCTAAATTTTGATTTTATATATTTCTATTTAACGATGTATATTGACTGGAAGAATGGTTTTAAGGTTATACACGTTTAGATGGTACTTTAGACTTTAGGTCTCTCACCGCATATATTAGAAATAATATTTTAATACAGTTTTTATAATTAAAGTTTCGTCTGCTAAAAGCAGAATCTTATTTCGTAAGTTTACTCACTCGTACCAAGGCGGATTTTAATTGAAACAATGTGAAACAACAAGTTTAGTATTGATAAGTGCATATTACCATTTAAATTGGTTGTGCTAATCATCTCTAATGGCACATATAAATTATATTTCTCATGAAATAAAATACCCCAAACAATAATATAATAATAATAATAATTCTTTATTGTATATAAAATATTTACATTATACTTATTACAAATGATATATATGGAGATGAGTCATTTTTGCCGTATATTTTGTAACATTAGTCTTGTATATATTGCAGAAATGGGGATGAGGTAATAAAAATGGACATACACAACAACCATGCCTTATCCGGGATTCAAACCTGGGACCCTTGGAGCGTGAAACATTAGTGCTACCGCTACTCCGCCTGGGTCGACAATATACTCCAAACAAAGTGAACTTTAAAAATATTTCTTCATTTAATAAGATTTAAAATGGTTCTTTTTACTATTAATTCCCATAGAAATTACTGAAATTAGTTCCCCCAAAATCGTAAATAGACATTAAATTTTGCAACACTATGGGAATGTATAAAAAGGAGCAAAATGACCCCTAAGCGCAGTAAACATATTAACCCCTTTATATAATTGAGGAAGTAGCTCAATATTATTACTTCCGGTTTCCAAAAAATTAGTAGCAAATTTTAATTTTTAAATGGAACACTCTAAATTTACTTAAATTAAAAAGTATATGAAATATGCTGTCCAATAAATACATAAAAATAATCATATTATGGTGTCCATTTAATAGAAATGAAATAAAATTTGTTTCTTTTGCCTCCTGAGTTTTGATATTTAAATTCATACAAGACAAAATTAATAGCTTAGGTAAATACATATCAATGTCACTTATGAAATGTCAAAATGACAGTACTGCTAGAGCTGCAGGAATTCAACATAATGAAAACAGGAAGTGTCCGAGAAATCCGGACATCTGAAGCGCTCACTTTACAGAACTCATTTTTAAACGTTCTCGTACTCTAATCGTGGTATAAAATCCTACACTACCAATGAACCCTGTACCTACCTGTCTAAACAATTAGCTTAGTTTGTACCTATGTTTACTAAATTATGACAGAATTACCTGTATATTGTTTCATGTACAAGTAAGCTTTATTATTTATATATGACACGTCAATCCTCAACACAATGAGCTCTTTCATATGTATATCACATCCAAATAAATCTTATTTTTTATACATTCAACGTAGATATCTTGGCTTGGAATATATTTCATGTGTGTATTATATTGGTATGCAGTATGTTTCATTGTCGAGGGCAAAAATAGCTAATCAAGGGGCAAAGCGCCGATGTTAGCTATAGCCTTCAAATTTTGATTTCTCATTTATCTACACTTAGTTACATTATTTACAAATTCATTCGTTTCTTCACATATAAAAAGTAAAAATATTTGTATTACATAATTCAAGCGGCTAAGCGACCAATGATGGGGATATAAATAAAAGTACTAGTTTTAATAAAATAATACATGAACTGTCAGTTTGTTTTCTAACCTTAAATATTGATTTCATTCCATTAATTACTTGTATTATTTACAATTTTATTTAATTTTTTTTATTATATAAATTGCAAAGAAGCTTTGTTTATATGTAAATACTCATTACTGATACCCATTGATCTTTTAAAGCTATTTTCCGCCTCGAGGTTGGAAAATGAGGTTAACAATAACTAACTATTTTGTATTTACATTTAAATTACTATCTAAAATACAATATCTGTAGTTATATATTTAATTCCAATTATGGAGAATTTTGCTCATATCTGTTACTGTAACAAAATTTAGTAGCTTATTTGTCATCTCATTTTGAGTAAAAATGTCATATAAACATTCACAGGTTCTATTCCAAGAAGTTAAATTTTTATAAACATCAGTTAATATTTAGATTAACATAAAGTTATAATTAAACAAAGGATAAATAAATATATGACCACAGCTTATTACCCATTTTTTTGGTGTGCAAATGTTTATTTTTATATTCAAAACCAATTTAAGAAATACGAGGTAGGTGCTTTTTTAAAAATATTTTGATTAAAAAAGAAAAATAGAAACCGTAATTCTTATTTATAAAATTTTAAATTGCATTTCTGTAACTAAAAGGAATATGACTTATGTTTATATGAAATTTTTCACTCAAAATGACCTCTTCAACAAACGCTTAAAATTTGTTGCACTTGTTATAATTATAAATCACTCTGTATAATGTATAAAAATTTCGGTGCAACTTACAGAAATAATATAAAGAACATGATGACCTTTATTACATTTTATGTGAAAAGTGACTCTAACCATCCTAAGAATATAATGTAAAAGCGTACTTCATAAAAGCACTATTATTATAATAGTATGTTCATAATACTAATATCTAGTATCATTACTATTATTTGGGAAAATGAAAGTCGAGTAAGCTGTCAAATCAATTACCAAGACAAATCTAGTTTACAAGTGATATTTGCCAATCTGATTTGTACACAGATATAGGTAATGATAACATAAATATAAGGTGCGGGAATTTATCAGGCGCCGCACCTCACGGGCATTCACTGCTGGCATGGAGAGTGTACCCACCACAGGGGTCACTTTTGTGCCATTTAAAACTTAAAATAATTTTGGCGTCGGGTCGGGATCGAACTCGGGGCCCCTGATTCGCGACCAAACACTCATAATGTTCTTCAGGAGAGATAGTATTTGAAAAAAATGTTTTCGCTTGTTAGACGTCTATGTCAGATTCTCGTATTAAGTCTGTATGTCCTTATTGTAGCGAAATGACTTTGATTGGTATTCTTTTGATGAAAATATGACTTGCATTCCGACAAATTAGATAAAAGTCCATTCCGTTTGTGCTCGGAAACACCGCAGGACAATATCTAGGCGTCTGTGTATTGTGCGTGTGTGGATCCTTTCTGTATCACTCTCTGTCGCCGTCTCTTCTTTCAACTCGACACGCAAACAACGTTGTATAAGAAAAACATGATCAAAGTTGTGCAGAACTTCTCTTTCCACCTAACGCCCTTCCAGGGAGACACGAATACCTACCGAAATTTAAAGTGAACAGATTTCGTCGCTGCCTACGCACGAGTACATCAGGAATTTAGTTTTTCTTTATTTATTAGCATATTTTCGTATTGTAAATTCAATTTTAGGTATCGGAAGATACAATATCGTCTAAAATATGGGTACACTTAATAATTATCGGAAAATCATTACAAAAACAACTAAAAATATATAAATTTGAAATGAATATGTTTATTTTAACAAAACAAAACATTGTTACAAATATTTATCGGAGAAAAATTACTAATTAGTTGAAATAAGAGTAACGCCAAACCAGTTTAACCGATTAACCATTCAACTGATTTTCTATTTCTTGTAAACCGCAGAAACTGGTTAACTGGTTAATCGGATAACTTTATATGACACCAAAAGTGCGTAATACATTCCTTCCAGATTCAATATTTGCGTGACTTCAAATATTCTTCTGTCTGCTTTCTGATTGTAGTTACATATTGAAATATGTCGTGCTATACTGATATAATGATGTTAACATCACAGGAATAATTGCATTCAAAAGTATGTACTTTTAGTTCAAAGATGTGCTAAATGTATTTACTTCTAAATAAAATGTTATTTTATTCACCATATTATTTCTAGACGGTAAGTATTATGGCAAACTATTCTATGCAGCATTCAAAAACAACTAAGAAATTAAAGAAAAGTTTGCGACAATACTGCCCAGGAGACATTAGGTTATAAACAATAATCATTGTAAAATTCACATATTTGAGAGGTTACATTACTTCCATGTGCTGTAGGTTCACAATTCGATCCTTACTCATCATAATTCTGTTTTTAAACAGTAATCATAATCATCAATAAAATATGTAAAGCACATAATGATTTTCGCATAATAAACAAAATAATAACTTGTTAGAAATTACGTATAAAAATCAAAACAATAACACAAAATAAATGTGAAAAATTTGAGCTTCGTGTAATAAAATCGATCGTTTTATTTACTTTTTATACATTTCTGTATATGCCAATCTACTTTTCGTTAATTTTAATAATGACGATATATTATTAAGGAATAGAGCGTTTACCAGAAGTTACCTTACGGTCATTCATAATTGGTGTGGAAGACACTTGTGCTATTTGGTAAAAAGAAATGGAAACATATTTGAGCAAATAACCCGTATTACAAGAGCACTTTTATAATATAAGCGCTTTTATAGAGCACACTCCTTATAAGAATAACATATAATAGCGCACTTCATAAAAGCGCCTTTATTATAAAAGTGCGCTTGAAATATGGACAATCATCTTTTTCTTAATAATTTAAATTAATTGTCGTTAAAATATGATTAACATGTGAATCGATCATTTTGGAAAACGGCAATACTAGTTAACAAAATTTTAGAAGAGAAGCAAAAAACAACCAACTGTTCTATTTTTGAAGAAATAGTTTTCATTGTTTTTGTGAATTAAATAGAAATGAACAATAAATTTTTTATATGTAGACTGTCTGTAACTTAAATTTACCTGGAAAGGAGATGATCAGTTTTATAATAAAAACACAAGAAACAAATGCGCATTTTTAATAAAAACACAAGAAAAGATTGTAACGTTGGAAAAGTTATGAAAACATATTGAACAGAAATGTAACTCTAAGAATGAAGAAAATTATAGTTCGTGTTTCGTCCGTTGACGAGGTGAGACATTTTTCGATTTCTTGGTAAAAATCCATTGGAACACTTTCCTATGTCCATGATTTTCTTGATGTTTATAGCAATTTTCTATTGGTAAGCTGGGTATGACCTTGTTTACGGGCATCTGAATGCATGAGATTTGGCCAATTTATAAGGAATACATTATTGGACACTTGAAGAATTACTATTCGCCAAAAAGTCAATTTGTGAAAAGATGATCCCTTTTCAAAATTTTATTAAAAATATTTGGAAAAAACGGAGTCATTTCCGTACTGTTGACAACGCTTACCAGGCGTCACCTCACGAGCTAATGCTGTTGTGGAGAAAGAACAGTGGACACTTCTGTGTTATTTGAAAATTGGACGTGGTGAACAACAACCGGTTCATAAATTGAAAATGAGATTAGAATATTAATTTATGAAATAATATTAGGGCGAACGAAGTCTGAGTCCCCATATAAGTAAATGTCATCGTTTCCCTGGGCCGTCAAGCCCAAAGTGTAGAATATAGCTTTTAATGTCTTTCGCGCAAGTTTCAGATGTTTTCCTTTCGTGTTAGTTATCTCTACATTATGGAGTTTACAAGGCAACAACTGATATAATTCCTTCCTTAATCTAAAAATGTTTTTTACGAGATAAGCAGTAGTAAAAGACGTAAATTAAGCCGGTGTTTACCAAAATACGATTCAGAGCGCAATTAGAAGTGGTAAAATTTTACAGCAACAAAAATTTTATGTTGGTAATATCACGGTTGACTATTAGTTCTAGGTTGCGCACATTACAGAATTCTGTGCTCTTGTGGCATGCTACAATGAGCACAATGCCACAAGGGTTGTGCTAGATGCTTTTCTAGATCGATCGCGCCCAATTCTACCTAACAGGAAGGTTATTTAATAGCTATAGAGATCAACAATATCACTTCGAAAATTGACTAAATATGGACAACGCCACTTACGAAACAATAATGAATGAGTCATTTTATATAAACAACAGTAAAAAATACAAATTAATAAGAATAAGTAGAAGTATTCCATTTTCAAAATAAAAATGTGAATTAATTTGAATAAAGAAACTATTTTATGTAAATTTTTAGACGACATTATTACAATGAAAAAATATATACATAGGTAAATCATTTCACAGTGATGCTTAGATTATAAAGGGTAATTGAAAAAAGGGATAAATGGCTTTTTATTAATTTTAGACCTATAGTTTAAATTACAAAGTTGAAGGTGAACTTAAATGCTACTTTTTGATATAGACAGATACTTCCAGTTTTGTCGACAGAGACATTATTGTTGATTGTTTTGATGGAAAGATGTATAAATTTTTATATTTTACTAGATTAATTTTTGATGAAAATGCAATTACTTGGCATTACCAAAAATATTTATACGCCAAAAAGTGGCATTTAATTTTTTTACACTGTGATTTAAAATATATACTATGTTATGATTAGGGTTTCACGGGCTTGGCTTGAAGCTTGAAAACTTGGCTTGGCTTGGCTTGAAAAAGCTTGAAAAATCAAGCCAAGCCTGCCGTTCAAAAAAGCTTGACTTTTCAAGCCAAGCCAAGCTTCTGTTCCACCAAGCCCAAGCCAAACCAAGCATAACATTTAAAAAAGCTTGAATTTTCAAGCCAAGCCAAGCCTTTGACTGTCAAGTAGCTTGGTTGAAAACAAGCCTTTTCAAGCTTTTCTTAAGAAATGTTGTCGAGGCCGAACCGTAATTTTATGGTACTTTCTCACTGCTTCGGCACATTTTTGCGAACTTCTAAGAATTGGAGTTTCCAAAAGGACCAGTCTTCATTACCTGCCAGTCCAGTATGCTTCAAAACTTTGTAAATAGGACACTATACCCTTCATCATTCTTATTATGCAAAGACCACTTATTTTCTCAATCTAAACCAATTATCTGTTTTAACTATAGAGTGATGGGAAGATAGGTGCAGTTTGATCTTTTTGTTTGATTGGATAATATCGGAATATTATCCAATCAAAATAGATATAGATATAATATAATCAATATTCATTTAAATTTTAACTAACTTGATTTTAAATACCAAGCATCAAGCTTCAACATATAATATTTATTACTCGTATTTGTTGCAATGCTACAAATAGATAATTTTGCTGCAGAATAAAAATTATAAGAAATAATAATATACTCTACACCGTAAGGTAAATTGAGTGACAGACTACATAAATCATGATAATTATTGCATTTTAAAGTTTCATTTTGTACAATGTTTTGTTATTCTGGTATTTCCGAATCATAGAGACGAGACAATTTCTGTTTGTGGATATGTATATATTTATATTCAAAGATTTTCAATGCTATTTTTAGCTCAACCCCTAATGTACCCCTAATAAACCGTGACAGGTATAATAGACAATAACAATGTACCGACAAAGAGAGCATTCTCTTTTGAATATTATCTTGATACAAGTTTTCATTGATCCAAAAATATGTGTTAATAAATAAGCAAATAAATATATAATCTCGGCTTATTACCTAGTTCTGGAGGTTTTTAATTTGCTTTTATTCACAAATTTCAGTAATAACGACATATTCGTATCGTTAAGCATATTAACTTTTGTATTATTTGAATTTGCACATGATTACTTTAATTATATTTATGTATTTATTTGAACACTGTTATTGCGTATTTGGTGTCTTAGTTTTTTTTTTTTTTTTTTTTTTTTTTTTTTTTTTTTTGTTTACATAGGGTGCGTATGAACTAAATAGTATGACAAACTTTAACAGTTGGGAAGACATTTCGAGTTTTTAGTTAAAATACAATACAATAAAGTCCAACTAATGCATATGCCTACTTGAATAAATGCAGTCAACGAAAATAATAAAAGAAACATGAAAATTAAAGGGTAAATATTTAATAAAAGATAATAAATTTATGCTGATTGTTTACTCTTAAAAATAAAACAAATGAATAAAATATACATTTCAATATTTTTATATTTTAATAATTACAAAGAAAAAACACTTGGTGTAAGTTTCATAAATTTTATTTTATCGTTTTGTTTATCTTTACGCATAAGAAGATATTTTTCAATTGTACCACAATAAATTTATGTAAAACAAAACGTGATTTGTACATTATTACGATACAATGAAACATCGACATAACATCGATATATTGATACATCAATATTCCAATACATCGATATATCGGTATATCGATATATTTCATTAAATTCACATCGAATATTTATATTAAAATCTTGATACCGAACAACTACTACTGGTTTTCAAGACCTATATACCTACTGTGCGCATGAGCATTTATAAAGCTTGAAAGCTTGAAAAAGCTTGAAATAGCTTGAAAAGGCTTGAAAAAGCTTGATAAAGCTTGAAAATCAAGCCAAGCCTAAAATAATTAAAGCTTGAAGTTTTCAAGCCAAGCCAAGCTCTGTTTTCATCAAGCCCAAGCCAAGCCAAGCCTAACATTAAAAAAAGCTTGAAGTTTCAAGCCAAGCCAAGCTTTTTGATTTCAAGCCAAGTAGCTTGGCTTGGTGAATCCCTAGTTATGATATGGTATAGGTACATAGTAGGATGATGTGCACATTTGCCGACATATGTATAGATTTGCTTGCTAATGAAGTACAAGTAGAATGTAAATAATGAAATATTAATTCTAATTTTAGTAATCACAACTTTTTTTATATTATGTAGGTCCTAAAATTGAAAGTAAAGGAAAAAGCCATTTGTCTCTATAATATCCAAACAAAATATTTTTATATATAACCCTCGATATAACCTATGTATGTTGGCATAACCGTACAGTGAATGAAAACTAGCGTCAGATCTAGTCTGAGAAAAGTCAGAATAAGTTTTTAGTATAACACATGGATGCATTAAATCCTTTTACATTACTTTTTTGACTAAAATGTAGTTTAAATACAGAAACTTTTTTGGTACTGACAATATATTTCCTTCTAACATTCGTTTAAAATTATTATAGTTCCTTTTTTTAATGAGAAAAAGAAATTATAACTGTGCTTGATGGGAAAGGTTGGAATAAACTATAAAATTTCGTTCCCGTTTGCGGAATACGAGGTTTGAGCATAGTGGCGTAACGTTTTTATTCAGCCTGATCGAAGCGTAACGAAGAAGGCAGTCCCAGCTCTTGTAATTGGCCGACCATGAAAATCTCTATCACTTACAGACGAACATGTCAGATTTGTTTCAAAGTGTTATAAAGTTATACGCGACTGCGGCATTCGCATTGCGAATAACTTGCGAAAGATAAGTGTACGAGCCCGGAAAATCTTATAATTTAAGCCTGGGCTAACAGATTACACAAAATAATGAGAAAAAAACGATGACAATTTTTTAAAGTTTTAGTTGGTTTTGTCGGTTGTCTTGCACGGTCGAGGAATATTAACATGCGATGACATTTATTTTTAACCTTTTTCGCCCTCTTTCAAATTTCAGCATCATTGTCAATTTATTTTTCATAAAATGAAAATTCACGCGATTCTAACATATTAATTGTTGGAATAGAAAAACGATTTATTTTCATTAAAAACTGGTGCTCTCTCAGCAACCGTTTTGAGAGCCTGGGAAGTGACCTTAAGTGAGCGTTCTCTACGATAAAGATATATCGTCATTACTTAAATCTGGAAATAAAAGGGAATTGGTGCACATAACAATGGGCAAAATATCGTGATGAAATTATAATTATGTTTATTCGATTAAGGGCTAATATTACAATTTGGATACTTGGATATTATTTTTAATATCAGCGACAAAGAAAATTCATCCTGTAGATTTTTTTTGAAAATGACATTTTTCAGTCTTTTTTATGCATATTCCAGAATCGTGTTCCAAAATAATTCAAAAAGAAAAAATAAGATCTCAGCATAATCTACTTCTTTTTGTTGGGTATTAAGTGTAATTTTCTTCTACAAATTACGAGTTATTTACGTTTATTACATAAATTTACATTCTGTAGATTTAATGCTAATACTAATTTTATGCATCCAGGAAGTAGCAAAGTTAGATCAAATGGAATGTTTTAAATTACATCAAACTTACGAAGTCAAGTACATTATTTTTATACTTTAGAGGTAACTCTTTAAGCCAGTGAAATAGAAAAATTATACAAAATAGTTCTTTTAGATTTAGAATATGCAATGGACATGTTTGATTTTTATCAGTTATAGTACAAGTAGTGGTAATAACAGTATACGAATACGTCTTTATGAAGTTATATATGAATTCAGGGAACTCCATTTTAAAGCATAAGAATGGAATTCCTTGTATTACCGTGACAATTTCATGGAAAATATTGCGTATATCAAAATAATGTCATACATATTGAATTTCAATAATAGTTACAACATAACCTTTGTATATTATGCAATACAGTAACACGAAATTATCATATAAAATTTTTAAATAAAAGACAATCTATATTATTTGATCAATTTTCTCTACTTTTGTTTTTGGAGTTAAACAATACCAGAACAATTATCAGATGTACCCATATTTTTAGACGGTACTGTGTTAAATGTATATTTAGTAACAAAATTTTGTACAATACTTCGTAAAAGTAATTAAATATAAATACATACACCTTAGAAAAAGAGTACTTTGAACATAATTACCAAATAGGTACTTACTTTTCTCAAAGTATGCATATTCATTTTTTTTTTGTTTTCTTTCTCAGTAATTAAATAATATATTTAAATATTGGGTTTTAGTATTTGAAATATTGCAATATAAATACAGTGCAAATGAAATTTAAATACGCACAATGAAAAATGTATTTAAAAATAAAAGTTTAATACTTACAACTGTGCTAGATATGTACAATTTTTTAATATTTCAATGTATAGTATAGAAACTAAAATATACAACAAATACACAAATACTTACGTACATATATTGAATAATTATTATAATTAGTTAAATTTAAAAGCTTCATGAGCACAAAAAACACTTTACAATTCATTTACACTACAACTGTCAACCTTTCATCTCTAAATGTCGTCCAGTACATAATGATGGTGCCACCTGTGCAACTATTTATAACTAATTTGTTTAGAGGGAATCGTTACACATTTAAACAAAAACATTTGTTATATTTTGACTGTTATATATATTCAAATATTGAAAACAGTGTCTGGATTGTGTTTATAGTTTATAATGTACTTATACCATACTATTAGAATCTAGTTAGTTTATTGTTGTTCGATGCATAATTACAATATGTAAATGTTATTATAGCGGTTTCGAGTTCTAGTTATAAGTTTATATTTAACAATAATGTAAATTTAGATTTGTTTTACAATTAATAAAAAAATGAAAGAATTCTTGATGATAATGATTATGATTGATAATGATAATATTCCATTTCTTGGTGTTACATTACGTTTTTTCTTATAATTTTGGAACTATGTCATATATATCTACAATCAGTATTTATAATGAATAATATATAGTAATCTGAGTACTATATAAATTTACAGTTATTAGTCATGAAATAAAGCACCAAAATTTCAAAGAAATTAAAAGAATTAAAATAAATTAATATTCTACCATGCTTCCCAATTTAAATCGTTTATAAAATATTGAGAAATGGATGATATAGGAAATAAACAATTTATTAGTGCAATTGGTACGACCAAAAACAGAAATATCTGTCTTAATGCAAGAATAACCAATGCCAATTTGTAATAAAAATAAATTGTATATGTAATCGACAAAACAACGTTGGATTTCTACAATCCAATACAGACATTTTTTAAAAATATTTGTATTGATTTATTAAATCTATGGCTTAATGCAAAAATACTAAAGTCAAAATTTTATAATTTTGGGAATTAGTGATTTAAAATCAACAAGAAACTGTTAGCATAAGTACCGTTCTGTAAAACTTTACATTCTGTTCTGTTCTATTAATTTTGATTACAAATGCCACTAATTCTGTGATATAACTATTTGTAGCACTCAAACCCTTTAAGATTTTACTGACATGTCCGCATTAGTTATTATTACAATTAAATATGACATGACATTACTTCAATGGATGCCGATTATTATAGGTTGCTTTATAGTTAGAATATGATTGGTATTGTATATAAAAATACAGCGTTTTTCCGCTTTTTCAATTAATCTCATTTTGATCAAAGATTGATATTAATTATGCCACAAAAATAGCCTGTGGACAACATTAAAAGGATTGATGCAAAGTAAGCTGGTATATAAAAAATTATAACGTTTAACTCCTGTCAGTAGGAAGTAGCGACCCATTTTAAATTTAGTGTAGTTTTTACTGCTTGACAAAAAGTAAAAAGTCACTTAAATAGCTTGGTGGGTCTGTTTTTCATTACAGGTTTAACTGGCTTATATCCTAAGCTTGAGATTAAACTGTAATAACCATTAGTAACTTAATAAGGCTGCCCTGATTATATTTCGGTGTGCACTTAGATCGAAGCGCTTCAGCAATTTTACCTAGAAATTAAATCAGAAGAACATTTTCCCCATTTCCATTTTTTCAGCTTTCACTTTTCAGCCCTTCAAGGCTACAGATTAACACAGGTTAGTTAACCCTGCTCTTTGACAAGGTCATAAGATGTTTCGTATCAAATGGTCTCGCTTTTTTCGGTTTTAATATATATCATTTTCATGTTTGCGAATTTTTATACCACAAAGGAAATATGTTTGCTACTGAAGACGGTTTTTTATGCACAAAAATTATTGTTTTTTTATTTGAATTAGTGAGATACGACGAGGCGAGAGTACTCTTGTATCTCGTTTCGTCTCGTTGCATTATGCTAGACGAGAACGAGAGCGAGATTGCAATTTAAAATTCGACGCAAAATCGATATAACAACTGCGAGATGCCAAAAATCTCCGGAGATTCTTGCGAGACTCTCGCAAGAAAACGTATTTGTAACTTTATAGCTTTGATTTATAAATTCAATAAAAAATGCACCGTACAAAGAGTTGTGTCAACGCTAATTCGTACATAGAACACGTGAATGTGAAAATGATATAAATTCACTATATTTAAGTTCTAGAGTCGATTGGTAACGGTCCCAGAGGGAGGAAAACCAAATAAAGACACATCTGTTTTGCATCCAATAGAACAAAATTTCTCAAATATTTCAGCCCCTCATTCACCCCAATTAAAACCACAGTTAATAATATTCATGCCGCTCCTGAAAAATAAAGGATGTTATATTAAGCGTCGATGGAAGCCAACACGGGCAGTGATCGGTTACCAGTGTAGCAGTTTTTATGACTAAATCGTACTTAATATATTTAATGATAAAGTGTAGGTACTTTTGGTTATAAAAAAGATTTTTTTAATGTTTAATTCGTTTTACTGATAACAGAATGTATCAACAGATGTTCGTATTGAAATAGTTTAGAGATCAGAATTTGGTGATAAATTAGATATTTTAGAGG
Organism: Harpalus rubripes; assembly: GCA_963082715.1. Taxonomy (NCBI): domain Eukaryota; kingdom Metazoa; phylum Arthropoda; class Insecta; order Coleoptera; family Carabidae; genus Harpalus; species Harpalus rubripes. The sequence goes on along the minus strand of OY720458.1, from coordinate 19,322,118 downwards.
TAAATTAAATTACTTATTAACTAATCACATTTTATGGTGACCGTAAATGAATAAACATCATGTTCGTATTGAAATAATTTGTTGACTAGAATTTAGTTCAGTCTCTTTATTATAGTATATATGTATATGCAAATACAAGGAAGAAAGTGCGAACTTGTCTCTTGTAGTTAAACTGTTACGTAAATACGTAGTGCGCAAGCGGTTATATTTATAGCGAGACTCTTGCGAAACCCTTGTGCGTGAACGAGACGAGACCCAAAAAATGTACAAGAACGAAAGCGAGATCGAGATTACAGATCCGAAAACGAGACGAGATTGATATTTTATATTTCTCGTCTCGTATCGCCTTGCGTGCATCACTAATTTGAATTTTGTAACTGATATAAAAATTTAAAAATTGTTAGTGATTCACCTTATCTAACTCCATGAGTCTGTAAGGCCTGTAGCGCTAATTTATATATATATATATATATATATATATATATATATATATATATATATATATATATATATATATACACCGGGTGGTGAATTAATTTATGCAATATAGGAAATTCAATGCAAATTTTTTCATATGGCGATATTTCGTTCCCTATTTATTTTAGAGCAAAATGTTTCAAATAAAGCTTGTAGATAATAGAATTCTGCATCCAATTCACTCATCACATTTTATTTTACACTTTTTGTAACGCGTAAAATTGGGATTAATAATTTTGTAAAATTGCACATTTATAGCGATAGCCATGGAATTTAAACAAATGTATAAACAAATGCAAAAAAATATCCAGTAGTTTGACAGTTCGCGCAAGTAATTACTATAAGTTTATTAATTCATTTATGGTTATTTTGTGTAATATAAATAAATATGTATAACATTCAAGAAAAAATTCAGTGCATAAAATGGTTTTATGAAGGAAACTCCCAAGCTGAAGTAAGAGACTTATTTAGTGCTGTATATCACGATTGGCCTATACCTACAATTTCTACAATAAACAGAATAATTAGCCAGTTCAACTCAACTGGTACTGTTTTTAAACTCTGCAAAAAGTGCTCATTGACAATAGAAAACAATGAAGTGGAGGAAAATATGAACGAAATGTACATGTCAAATTGCTACAGTACAAGGTATTCATCATTCTACAGTACAAAAAATTTTAAAACATGAGAATTACAAGTCCTATAAGTATCACAAGAACCAAGAAATTTTCGAAGGTGATAAGCAAACAAGAGCAGAATTCTGCGAAGTCATGATGGAAAAAGCAAATTTGGACAGAACATTTCTAAAAACCATATGTTTTACTGGCGAGTCGACATTTACTCTTAATTTCAGATATTGCGCTAAGAATAATCCACGACAAAAGCTAAAAACACATACCCAGTACCCACAAAAAGTGAATGTATGGGTAGGTATTTTAGGGACCAATACCATAGGATCTTTTTTCATTGATGGATGTCTGAATGGCGAAAAATATTTGGATATGCTTCAAGACCACATTGGTCCGGAAATTGAAGGCCAATCCGAAAATATTGAAACTATTTGGTATCAGCATGATGGTTGCCCTGCACAATCTGGAAGAAGTGTAACAGAATATTTGAATCAATGTTATCCTGATTCGTCGATTGGTCGTAGCGGTACGATTAATTGACCGGCACGGTCACCAGATTTAGCGCCTAACGACGTTTTCTTAGGGCCATACCTTAAAGAGAAAATTTATCAAGAAAGTCATCCTAATCTAGATTCTTTAAAAAATGTCATTCGAAGAGAATGTAATAAAATAACATTTAAACAATTAAGTAATGTAAGACTTGAATTTTATAATAGATTAAGTAACTGTTTAACAGTTAACGGTGATTTGTTCGAACATTTATTGTGATAATAAAATAAATCAGGGATCGGAAACCGCAGAGAAATGGGTTCGGTTTGGGTTCAGGTTCAGAAATGAAATTAAAATTGGGTTCAGGTTCGGTTCGGATTCAGAAAAAATATTTTTAGGTGGTTCGGTACCGGTTCAGTTCCGGTTCGGGTTCGAAAAATTAAAAAATATATATCTGAAATAAAAAAATTGTACATACCAGTATAGTAAATAAAAGGCGATATGTTCAATAATAAAATAATATTACTCTATTAGGTACATAATAAAAATAAAAAACAAAATCACTTATTTTCATTAAAAATACCCGTACTACTAAATTTAATTTGTAAAGATATTTTCATTTAATCTGATAATCAAAATGTCTGATATTTCTTCAGACATATTTGCTCGTTGAAGTTGCAAAAAGAATTTTAGTGCACAAAATGCACGTTCCATACTAACCTGTGTACTGTAACTGCTATCTTATTTTGCGCAACGTCACAGAGTGTAACAATTTTTGTTCCTCCCAAAAATTTAATATATTGGCAGTTTTTGGAACTCCACAATTATTAAAAACTATGTACTTGTAAATTAGGTTTATTTTAATTTTAATATTTCTGCTTGGGCTTTTATGATCTTTCCTCATCTCCAAACAGTGAAATAAAATATTAAAAATGTAGGTTATGTTTAAAGATAATTATTTCAGTACAAAACTACTCCTATTTGCAACTATGTGTTACAGAAGATAGTGGGTTCAGTTCCGGTTCGGGTTCATATCGACCAAATTAACAGTGGTTCGGGTTCTGTTTCAGGTTCAGAAAGAAGGTGGGTTCGGAACGGTTTTCGGTTCGAGTTCGGTTCGGTTTCCGATCCCTGAAATAAATAAATAATTTGTTATATTAGTTATCTAAAAATTATTTCAACAGTAGTTATAATCGGATTTTGTTTAATATTCACGAAATAACTAAAATTCGTATTTTTCTATAACTGTAAATAAAATTATTTCTTTCACAACATGCACAGAGAATTTTTTTTATTATTAATATGTCATTAATCTGTTATACTACTTACTAACTTTTCTGACATTTCAAACGTCATATCTTTGTTTCTCGGATAAAGTACACCTTGGTTATTTTCTTTATTATTGGAAATACAAGAAAATTATTCAAATGAAAGTTATAGCAGATGAAGGGGGACATTCAATTGGAGAAATTTTTTTTTAACCAGTAGTTCTCAAACTATAACATAAAGTTATATTTTTTTCAATGGGATTGTATATATTTTTATGCTCATTCAATAGGGTATTTTTCTGAATTTAACCATGTAATAATTTTATATCCTTACATTATAAAAATATTGAGAAAAATGCAATTGAAATTTAAATAAATTTTATTTTTATAGTTACTTTTCAGTAGGCTATGGAAAACAAAACTGCTATATGTCAATTTGAGTTACTTAGTGTATAATTCTCCCGATAATTCCTATTCTTGCTATTTATAAAGATATAAACAAATATTTATCTTTCGTTTTAATTTAGGTTCTTTTTTTTCATGCATAGCCTACTGAAAAATAACTACAAAAGTTATATTTATTTAAATTTCAATTGCATGTTTCTCAATATTTTTGTAATATAAGGTTATAAAATGATTACATGGTTGAATTCAGAAAAAAATACTCCATCGAATGAGACTAAAAAATATGTACCATCCCATTTATAAAAATATAACTTTATGTTATAGTTTGAGAACCACAGTTTAAATTTTTTTCTTCAATAAGTGGATGTCCCCCTTTATCGGCTACAACTTTTATTTGAATGATTTTCTTGTATTTCTAATAATAAAGAAAATTATCGGGGTATTCCGTATCCGAGACAGTCTGTATATATTATAAAATATATTTACGGATCAAATATGTATTTATAATACTTAACACCAAGTAATTTCTTAAGTATATTAATAAATTTAATTATTGATATTATACACTCTAAAGGCCGTTTGATACGATAAATTTTATGTTCAAAATAAGGTACATAATTTTGTACACAATTTTAATCACAAACATGATATATGATTTTGTACATTATTCAGAAGCATTGTATATCAATGCATTATTATTATTATTATTATTATTATTATTATTATTATTATTATTATTATTATTATTATTATTATTATTATTATTATTATTATTATTATTATTATTATTATTATTATTATTATTATTATTATTATTATTATTATTATTATTATTATTATTATTATTATTATTATTATTATTATTATTATTATTATTATTATTATTATTATTATTATTATTATTATTATTATTATTATTATTATTATTATTATTATTATTATTATTATTATTATTATTATTATTATTTGTTACTTAATTCTGTATATGCCTCTGCACACAAACTGTATTAAAACTAATATCTGTCAGAAATTGTAAACAGATGCTTAAAATTTATAGGGATACTAACCGAGAAATTAGTTAAAAATAATTATTATTGTTATTGTCAATATTATACATTGTAACTATAGACAAAAACAAAGAGTTGTTAAAGAGAAAATATGGTGCAGAAATTGGAGAAAAGGAGCTATACATTTATTAAATCAGGAATTAAAAATAGGAGATTCTATACATCATACAGAAATTTCGTGAGATATTTGTATTTCAATATGAATATGTATACCTATATTAAATTCACTTCATAGTCCTATGAAAATAAATACTTTTATATGTGTGATGCTATATCTGTTTATCAATGAAAATATAAAGAAATATTATTTTAATTTCTTAAATATCACACTTCGATTTAGTAAATAGGGAAACAAATCTACATAACAAATGGGAAAAGTAATTAAACGTCATACAAATTCACCGTAGCGACCTAATTTTATGCGCATCCATGTTTTAATTTTAATAGAATATGGAACCAGTTTTACATTATTTTGTACATTTTTCTGAACATTATTCTGCTGTATGCGACAATAAATTTTTTGTTCATGGTTTTGAAACAGAGGTATGTACACCATTTTGAACTAAATAATGTATCGTGTTAAACAGCCTTTGCACAGTAACGAAAAATAAGTTGACTAGCTGAATTATTAGGAATTAAATAAAGTAAATATAGCTAAACTATCAAATATTGGAATCAGGGCAATAAACCGAAAAAAATATAGTTAAGTAATGGTTAAACGAAATCGAGAATTATTTTTAAAACGGTTTTTATTCAAAAACCGGTTTACTCATTCTTTTTGAAACTATTAATTTAATGGTTAAATCAAAAGATTAATAAAATCATTCAAGGAAAAACCTGTATTAATACAAATTATTTTGATTCATTTTAATAAAAAAGTAGTTTTTGTTTTACCTTTTCGAATTCTCGAACATCGCTTTCGGTTTCCGAAAAACCACGTTCATCGACTTAAAATTCTTGTTAATCGGTTTAAGTAAAAAAGGAAATCATGGCAAAATACTAACATATTCTTGTTAAAATTTTCTCACAGTTCTAGTGATATGTTTTATAACTGTTAACTTATTTACAAACACCATTGTATATTTACAAATAAAAATTTTATTGGTTCGGGCGGTATTTTCAATCAATTCTCTGATTTAACTTTACATTTATATTATGGAGTTATGAAAAGTCGGTTATTTACTGTTTACTTTTTTCTTTCTATATGCACTCATTTATTATAGAAAATTGCTGTGCACAAAGTACCAAGGTAAATACAGTCTGCTGCAAGTACACTTTAATTTATGATCCTTTGACAACAAAATTATTGTAGTGATATTAAATTTACTTCGAGGGAGAACCTAATATACTTAGCGATCTATCAAAGACACCTATATTCTCTCTGTTATTATTTATACAATTTTCTTTCACCTGCAACAGAAACTCTCTACACAAGTAGGTACTTTATAATATTGTAAAATAATAAGAGAATAGCATCTATGAAATTATAACAATACAAAATGATTTCAAGTTGAATAGGCAACTATTGTCTAGTAATTTCTAACAGAAAATATAAAAAAATATTTTAGCAAAATCGGTTAGTTTGTAAAATACGTATTTAGAATTTATTGTTGATAATTGAAGGTTATTGCAAATTTTAGTTTTCTTGTTATTGATATTACTGTAATAATATTTTTCATGCCATTCTGAAAATTCTTTGTGGAAAAATTCTTGTGAAAATTCATGTCCTGAAAGGTATACAACTGTAGAAATGACAAACTCTTCTATCTAAACGTATAAAGCGAAAGGGACGCGTGAATATTTAAAAACGTCCTGATTCAACAAAGGCGAAACATACATAATTTGTCATTTAATTCAGTAAAATTGTTTGGCATTATTTTAGCAGTTCATTTGAGGTTAGAACACTGCAGGTAAAATATTCAAACTGCTGGTTAACACGCAAACTTCAAGTAATGAATGCAAAAACTGCATGGACGTATTTCAAGGAATTCATACCCAGAGAAAATAAGCACTATTGGATCCATAGGAAATTGTCTTGTTTGTCTAAAGACTTAAACGAAAGCACAACTTCAGATACAGACGAGAAACGTTTATAAACAAACAGTTCAGATAATGAAACAAACAAGGATTATTTTGCGCATGGTTTCTAACAATCTCTTCAAGTTTTTTTTGAAAAAAATAATAGCTCCATCTTGTAATTACAGCACGTAATTAACTATTTTGCAGAGATTTAATAAATAAAGATATATAGATATGATTACGAATTTAGTTGTTACGTCATTTTTTCTCATCTGGATTGAAGCTCAGTCTTACACTCGTATCTGTGGCTTTGGGGAATAAGTGGTTTAGACGAAATATGGTCAAAATTAGTTCACTGTACAAACATTCTCATCACAGATGGGGTTTTCCTTATTCACTCTTAAATTTTCAATGTATTTGACTTATGAGGATGCCAACGAAATTTATCTATTTTTAAATCATGGTTTACAACAGTAGAATATGCTTATGTTATTTTTACTGTAGCAGTGTAGTATCCTTTTTTTTTAAATAGTGCTCAACGGAACTAGTCTATTTTATATTTTGCGAGTATATTTGTTGTAAAATTAATGAAGTCCTAAAGTTCTAAAATTGTATTTGCCCTAAGAGTTAGTAAATTAAAATCACCATGAAGACAACATACTTTTTTGGTTAGTTCTTGTTGCAATTACCAAAAAATATTAGATCTCAAGTTTGACGACAATGTAAAAATGTAACAACCATTTCTATATCGACTGGTGGCGGTTAGGAGTGAAAATAGTGATTTAATACGGGTTTATATAAGTTTTATGCAGTTTTATGCTCTCCCGTACATTTTATAACAAAAACTATAGAGTCCAAAAGTTATACAGATTTAAAAGTTGAATACAAAACTGTGTGCTGTTCTTAGTTTCTTCACAATTTTAAAAAGGAATTTCAAAAGTTCCTCTAATTAGTAGCAAAAGCCATGACATTGTAGAAAATAATATTATTTTATTCATATTCTATCAAAGAAAATTTATTAGAAGTAAATCAAATAATGAATGCTTATTCGAATGAGGAACGCGTCTTTCATATAATGAAATATTGTGGTGGAAATAGATATAAAAGAATACAGGATTTATTTTCCATAAGTTAGATTGACGTTTATAAATAATTTATTAAAACTTAAAAAAAGAAAGCAAGTGCCATGGCTATTGTTTATTAGACCAAAATTTAGAATTTACTTCTATAAGGTGAAAAATCCCAAAAATATATTTTAAAAATGTAATAACAGTTTTGTATGCCACTTTTAACTCAACAACTTTGCACTCCACAGTTTTTGCCGCGAAATTACATTACCTACATTTGTTATATTGAATATGGCAATTTCTTGAACACTAATGGGTTATAACATTGAAATGACACTTACATCCTGTTGAATTAAATTGCTTTCATTGTTGTTGTGCAATATTTAAAAAAAATGCATTATAGTTCGATTAAAAACGAAAGAAATGATAATTCAATAACCTAACCTAGTTCGAACAACTTCGAAAGAGAAGATCTAGTATAAATTATAATAAAATACAAGCGTAAGAAATGGTTTTATTTATATGAGATGTCTTTTAAATCGTTCTTTCTGAAGTTTCAAAATTGTACTTTGTATATTTTTTGATGAAAAATGATTGCAAGTCAAAAAGTAACAGGAAAAGTTGAAAATACATTAAGCTAATAAACAGAAACAGAAAGAAAAGATTTTTCTTGGTATTTAATTACGTTTTCATTTCCTCCGTTTTCTTCAATTGTCTGCCGAATAAAATCGGACAAATATTTATTTTAATCAACATATTCATTAATGAGTTTTACTGAAAACACATGCGTCGGAATAAAATTAATTAACCAAAGTTATTTTAGCTATTTTTGAAAATCAATATGCAAAAATATTGCAATAAAAATTTGGCAATCAATAAATTTGCAATTCAATCAATCTATATGTTGGTAGTAGGAAGCGAAAACACGAAGGAGTGAAAAAAGGCGTGCAAAAAATTAAAAGTAGGCCCTTTTGGTGTGCAAAAACCATTCGGACACTTCACATGTTATTATATTGCCTCCATCTATCATAATTTTTTCTGAACATTTTTATGAGTGGGATAGTTTAGTGGTACAATAATTCTGAGGCAGCCGTTTTTTCAGCTAAAATATCGTTTGAAATTTTTAAATTTTCTGTGAAAATTTCACTGTTAATTATGTGATAAATTTGTTTGAAAGTCTAGTTAAACTCAGCAGATTAATGGTTAAAAGCCTGATTCACAACCACGTAATTTTAATTTTCAATCTTCATTTACACTTGATAATAACTTCTCACTGCTCCAACTGCCATTTTCATTTTTCAGGATGTAATTATAAAATTTATCATGCTTTTCATAACCTGCGAGTAGTGAAATGCGGAAATCGCTTGTCATTTCTAGATATCTATTAAGATCCTAACTATTTTGATAATACACTCATCAAATTGTTTAAAATTATTAAATAATATCTTTTAAGAAAATTATGAATGAGAAGTATTATATGGCGTTTCGTGGCCACTTGCGTGAGTGTCTGGTCGCGAATCTAGGGAACTGGGTTTGATCCCGACCGAAAAGAAATATTTCGAATTTTAATGGCACAAAATGCACGACCGCACGGAACAAATATGTCATCATCGTTACTGAAATCTGTGTAGAAAGCAGAATGGTACACCCAGTAATGCGTAATATGCCGTGATGATATATTTATTAATTTTACTAACTGTGGATAATCGCGATATTCTTTTAAAGTATTTTATGTCTTTGGAAAAATTAATACATTCTACATCTTGGAAAAAACAATAACATTTTTTTTAAGACCGTGTCAAACGGTCAATTGTATATCTATCAGTTTAATTGGTAAACTCTGAATGATGACGTAACACCAGTGAATTTGAAGATTCTTGAAGGCTGTGTCAGATGGTCATTCTTTCCACTAAGAGGTATATATAATTCTTACAATAATTACAGCTAAAAGCAGCACCAATTTTTGAGAAAATAACAGCATTTTTTTTATTGTAAAACTATATTTTAAGTCATAGTTTGACATGTGTATTTTTAAAATTAATTTTAAATAAAAAAATTATATATGTACAGTATATTAATTCTTACAGATACGGTATATTTACATAAGTAAATCGTGAGATACTAGGCGGATTTTGTAAATATACTCATAGTTATACCATAATTACTATAAAGGTACTATGGAGGATATTTTTGTCAGTATGTAGCAGCTATATGAGACATATTTATACAAAAAGTTAAATTTGAATATTTTATCAGATATATGCTATTGGTATTAAGCCAATAATATATGGTTTAAAAAAATTGGTTTTGCTAAGTTTATGTTGTATTTCAATATCATTGCAAAATATTGTTTTTTTCCAAATATTATTTTCCCATGTTAAACTTCTATGACACAGTCTCTAGTGTTCTCCTGTACGTCAGAAGAAATGTACGAAGAAATTTGAATTAAACACTATGCTAATTATAAAAGCAATTAATGTTAAAATTAATTCTCATTAATCTAGAGCAAAATAAATCGATCTCTCTTTCATAAATGTACGTTTATTCATAATAAAAATATGTATTTGAACAGTTTTTTCAAATAAACTAGGGGGTGTGCCGGTAATGATAATGACATATTCGTGGTTTGCGGATGTTTACCAGACTTCACCACATGGGTACTCATAGCTGGAGTAGTGCAACACAATGGTCACTTTGTTGTCATTTAAAATTCGAAATAATTTTGACACCGGTCGGAATCGAGGGGTAAACAACTGTGGATTTTTGTTGTACACACATGTGGAGTTCCATGGATTTCTGTGGATGTTCATGGATATACATGGATTTCCGTAGATGTCCACGGATATCTATGAATGTCTGTAGATTTCTGTGGATGTCCATGGATTTTTGTGGATGTTTGTGGATATCCATGCATATTCAATTGGCAATGGCGCAGGCGCGAATGCGCACGCATCCTCGGTTTAAAAACAGAAGACAAAATTTGCTTCAAGTCACCGGAAAATATGTGTTCTGGTTCTGAACCAGTTTCGGGAGAGTTTATTTCTTTATGGACAGAGACTAAAGAAGTAACGTTACAACTAACAATGAGTAAAATTATTGATAGACACACACAAATGAAAAGAAATTTTCATGATTACTTTGTTTTTTGTATTTTTGTGCTTTTTAATTTCATATATATATATATATATATATATATATATATATATATATATATATATATATATATATATATATATATATATATATATCATTTTCGCGGATTTCCATGGATATCCGCAGATGTCTGTGGATATCCGTAGAGTTCAGTAGGTTTTAGTGGATTTCAATAGATTTCAGTAGATTTCTTTGTATTTGTGCGGATGTTTTGGATTTCTTCGGTGTACTCAGGCACACGGCCACGAGAACCCATGAACTATACCAAAGTAATAAAAATACTATATTATTATTAATTAATTTATATGTCAGTGGTATAAAAAATTCAATCCCAAAAGAGATATATCAATGTTATCAAGGCAAGAAGAAAAAGAAATGAAATGGACTGTTCAAAAACAGGTTTAATCTTCTGCTAATAGATTTTTGAAAAGGTTAATAAAATCATTTAGCAATTTTTTTAAAAATTACTTATATGAATTTTTTTTCTACAATTATGAAAAACAGTTTTTTGTCATTCATTTTAGGGAAAAGAGAAAAATGAGTGCACTTCCCACTTCTTTTTTTAACCGTTTTAAAAACATTTTTAATTTATTTTATTTACGGCTATCAGTTTTTTAGTACACGAAAATATCGGTTTCTATTAAAAATCACGTTTTCAATTTATGCTTTCACCGAATGTCAAAATGTGTAGACAAAAAATATTTTAGATTGGATCTACTGAAATATTTTAAAGAGTGACATAATGTGGTTTTGTATATGTACCCACAGAATTTATACACATTTTGAAATAATTGTAATTCAAATAGTGCGTAACACTTTTGGCCAAGGTTGTATATTATTGCAGTTATTACATTTTAGAGTAGGTATGTTTTATATTTGGTTTTGTATTTATCATCTCAAAATAGAATATTCTATTTTATTATATTTATTTATTTATTTGACAAATATGTTTTATTGTTTAATAGTAAGAGTTAGGAACTTTATAGATGTTTTGTGTTTCATAACTCTTCTTAGCATGTCAAACAAACTTCAAAATGAGTATGTAAAAAATCCTGGATTTGTACAAATAAATTGTGAGATTTAAATTCACTGCTGTTATATGAAGTTGTCAGGGAAGAATGAAACGGCAATTGCCTTTAAAATCTGTTGTGTTTGGAATAATAAATTTGAAATATCTGCACTTGTTTCGTTCAAGTAGATGTTTTTTTTTATCCTTTTATCTGTCGAATTTATCTTTTCGAGCACAAAATCATGAAAATTGTCATTGTAAATCCAAATATCTCTAACATATAATATCAAAGAATTTATACAAAGCTGGATATATTGCTTGTCGTTTTTGTTCCGCATAAAATTGAATTCAAAATTGCTGTTACTATTATTTAGGGCCGAATTAAAAAAGAGATGAAAAAAAGAAGCTCTCCATCCAATTTAAAAAAAAAAATACATGTACATAAATTTCTATAATTATAAATTGTATCTTTAATATGACGTTTTACACATGTATATTTATTTGTATATCTGGTAACAATGAATAATAATAATAATAATAATAATAATAATAATAATAATAATAAAAATGAAATCGAACCATGTCCACCAGTACTCTAACTGGTCACATAATAAACACTTAACTGTTGTGTTAAATGTGGATAAAGAAATATACAACCGATTTAGATTTTTGAGAAATGTTGATAAACTTTAGAATTTAATTCAAAGCTTTTAAATTTCATTAGCATATATAAAGACTTTTTAGAAGAAACTCTCATGAACAAATTAGAACAATTGTGTCTCGTAATTAATCTTTACATTCAAAATTATGAAAACAATGTTTCAAAAAAAAAGCGTTTTACTAAATTTTTAACAACAGTGATCTGCAACCTTAGTATCAAATGGAAAACTGTTTAAAGTTTATTTAGCTTCATGATATTCATCTGCATCAACGAAAGATTTGTACTCAACTCTTTCAGTTGGTACGTGATTTGTACTTCAAGAAATGTAGAATATTTTTCATGTTGATAGTGAAATACTCAATTATAATAAACAAAATTATATGAAAAGGACAAGAAAGTAATTCAATTTGTATAAAGGTATCCAGGATAACTTGTCCAACATGGGGATTTCAACAATAAAAGATACGAAGTCGGTTAACTTCGACAAAAATTGCCACATTAAGAGACCATTTTAGCAATATATTGTTTTTAACGAAAGAAAACCATGAAGAATATAAAAAAATATATAAAATGGCCTCCTAATGTGGCAACTTTTATCTAACACAACCGACTTCATATCTCTTATACATAGTTATTATTTCAAATGAAAAATAATATAAACAAAATTAAAAAATATTACAGGGATTACGGGATTATATAAGCAAAAACTTTACAAGCCAAGCATTTGTACGATAGCGTAGGTACTTCAAAGTAACTAAATAACTTTAATAATAATTTTAAGTGTGAATAACGAAGAAAGGATTTAGAAAAAGTAATGGACCTCACTGGGATTTAAACCCAGGACCCTCCTATATCTAGTAAGATGTTTTAAACTGAGCTATGAAGTGCCAATATTTTTTTTCACATTTCTCCTGCCACATTACAGCGCGACAACATCCTTGGTGGTTATAGGCATTAGGGCACCACAACATTTTTAATTATATTAAATACTGTTTCAACATCCTACTATATATAGGGATGTCCAGAGTTCAAATACCAGTAAAATCCATGAATTTTTAACAAATCCTTTCTTCGTTATTTATAATTTAAAGTAGTTCATAGCAATGGGATTATCCTCCATTTTCTGTGTTATTTTTTTCTTGGAAGAGTACCAGTTACAGTTTATGTAAATAATGTTTTCACGAAATGTGTATACAGGACGTTTATTTTATTTTGTTCATTATTGCTATATACACTATAAGAGCTACGAGGTCGGTTAAATTAGCAAACAATTTAATTTTACTAGTCTACTGCAATGAGCAAAAAAATATTGGTGGTTCTTAAAATACGGGATACAACTTTGTTATTTTAAATGGGATCCTAGTTTTTATTCTCTTATTCGATTTAGTATTTTTTCTGAATTAAACGAAATACATATATCACATCTTAATATTATAAAATATTTGAGAAAAATGAAAATGAAAAAGATGATAATTTAATTTAAAGTTGTATCCCCTATTTTGAGAACCACTGGTAGAATTATTTTTTTCTCATTGCAATAGACTAGTAAAATAGAAATTGTTTGCTAATTTAACCGACCTCGTAGCTCTTATAGTTCTGGAGATAGCAGTAGTAAACAAAATAAAATAAAAACCCAGTGTATTGTTTTGTACATATAATTTTTTAAAAGTTGGCTTCAATTTCAATTCCCACTAGGATGACGTTAGCGCATACGTCACGTATAGAAACGATTCAACCCACTTTAATCTGTGAATTATAGGAATATAAAAATGCAATGATTGCTTTCTCAGTTAATTCAAATTATATTTAAAGCACACACTAATAAAATCTTAACATAAAACAAAAAACGATTAGAACACTCAGCGCACTTTTCCTTTAAATGCTGTATAATATTACTCTGACATTTAACGTTACGTATAACGTGTGATATATGCTTGTGTGAGTGTTCGATAAGTGGCGTCACAAAAAACCGTAGTGGGAATATCTTTTAAGAAAATTATGAATAAAAAGTATTATATTTTGTTACTTTTTATGTTGCAATATGCATGCAAAGAGTCATAATTCCATTTCTAAAAAATAGCATTATCAATTTTAGTATGACTCCATTAGGTTACAGAAATTCACTGTTGAAAAACAGTCTTTAATTTAATTATAATATATTATATACACTTACGTGCTTAGCATTTTTTTTTTAGGAACTAGACCTCAGATTAAATTAAACTTATGCTGTTTAAAAGATCATTTAATACTGTTTAACATGAGTCCAACGAAAAGTTCTGGAATGAAATGCATGAAACAAATTTTCATTTGCACTCAGAATCTCAGAAACTGATACAACACTGATAAATGAATTATGTGCAAATTAATACAAAGACAATAACTGCAATCTGTCAAAACCGTGTATGACTGTATTGTAGCAACCACATAAATATGCGATGTTTTTGATATCGGTTTGTGCACTCGATAAAAAATAAGCACTCTTAATAATGTAGGCTCATGTTAAAGCGTAATAAATGATCTTGCAAACAGCATAAGTTTTATTTTAATATCTATCTAGTTTCTAAAAAAAAAAAAATACTAAACTGAGAAGTGGTCGATTTTAATTAATAATTATTAATTAAATTAATTAATATGAGCGATTCACCTTCCTACTTTCATTTGTTTTTAAGTTAAGACGTCATCACAAAAAAAATGAAATAGCAATATAGATTTTTAGTACTGGAATCCGATAGTAATTTTTCTTCCCTTTATGATCATACAAATAAATTATAAGCATAGCTCGATTATTCTCAGAATTTTTGTCATGCATGATTTATTTGTATGATAATAAAGGGGAAAAAATACTATCGGATTCCACTACGAAAAATAAATATTGCCATTTAATTTTTTTGTGATGTCAAATTAAAAACAAATGAAAGTCAGAAGGTAAATCGCACATATTAATGTGTATTTTTAAAAGCTAAAATCGACGTGTTTTGACGTTTTTTTGCAAAAAACGTTGAGTTCGCTGTTTTTTTAATATTCCATACTTTAATCCCACACTGTATATGTTACCGCTAATAACCAAAATCCATTAATATGCATAATAATTAAAAAGTTTAGGAATTGTGCGAAACCAATATTTACTTACTTTTAAAAAATACCAACAATAATGTCACCTAACGCTCAGAACTCGCTCTTCGAAAACTCGGGGAGGTTATTGTTGGTGAGTTCTGTGCGTTAGGTGATGTTATTGCCGGTATTTTTTTAAATAGTAAATAGTTGTTACGCATAAATCCTGAACTTCTGTTATTATGCGTATTGACGAATTTAGGATATTAGCAGTAATAACTATACATATAAAAAGACTACAAAATGCTATAATAATTCTTTTATTCTCTATTCAAATAAATAATTTCAAATTCATTTTATTCTGATATGAACTCTGCCTTAATCCATGCACAAAACAATCATTGTATATGAGAAACATTCTACTCATGAAGCAATACGTCTATTCTATACTTACAATAATGAAAATATATGAATAACAGTTATCATGAAATGTTTATTGATTTAATATCTTAAATGTCACAGTATTGAAACAAAACAAAAAACATAATCACTTATTCAATCATTTGTCATTCGATCAAAATGGAATAAAGGACAAGGCTATTATAACGTATATTATATACATAAATAAAAGTATATAATCAAAGCAAAAACCCAAAATGGATGGAGTAACGAGCCTGGCGATTTCACCATTCGTTTCTATGGTCAAAATTACATATGTAACAAAATAATTGAAAATAGCCAAAATTCGCAACAGAACAATATTGTTACGATGTAAAATTTGATTCCATACCATTTCTCCTTTTGTTTGTAGATAGTAGTCTATATCGGTCCGAAGATGACCATTTAAGTGGTTGAAACCGGTCACCTTGAAAATTAAATAAAGTGTGATTTGTGTTTTCTTAAAGCCGTCGATTATCACATTATAATGTCATCACACTAGGTTATTCTCTTCCTTCATTAGGTTAAAATTTATAATAATTTTGTAATTGACTCCAGTAGAATTCGAACTCGGGCCGTTCGACCAACAACCGGTCACACAACATACTATGTATAAGTGCAAATAAAATTATCTGGTTGTAGTGTTCTAATAATCATTTTGTATTTGTGTTTGAAAATTTGTTTGCAGAAATAACAATAAAATGTGAAATGTGAATGGTAAGAGTTTCCGTAGAAATAAATGGTAATAGTCTTGATGAAAATGTTTAGTGGGTCTGTCGCAGGAAGACGGCGGTATATTTTTGATTGCTCCGAATTTCGAGGACTCATAAAAGAACGTTTAAAGACGAAAGGAGGAAACTTAGGAAATAAATATTCAGAATACGTTTAAAGAACAGGTGGTGAAATTTTCATCATATTGTGCCCTCTGACTTTATTCATAAGGGTTGCATCAGATGAAATTCAATTCCCTAAGCATCTATCTCATTTCGATCGTGGAAATTCGGGTGAAGAAGACCTTTTACAAAATTAAGCGCGCATAATAAACTGTTGAATACAGTTATTATCTGCCTTTTGTTGTTTTTTAAATTTAATTCCATGAATATCAAAGTATATTAAATAAAACCTGTTTTATATGAGTGAAAAGCGACGTTAAAATCATATTATTTTTACATTTAAAATTCTGCTACAGTTTTTGTGTCGAACAAAAAAATGTCGCGTTTTTGCAGTAAAACGCTCTTTTATCATTTTCTCTGTGGAGCGCAGCTCCCGGATGCATATGTCAAGATGAACGGTCGACACGCTCTCACCAAGAATTAACAAATACTACATATCTACTGTTGCTGTGCATTCATTAAAACAACTATTTATTTATGCAACATTTACACTTCATAATAACTTTCAGTATTTCTTTTACATTATACTTTTTTTGGGTAAAATCTAGTTCCTAAATAAAAACGATACAGGGCGTTCATTTTAAATGGACAATCATTGCTACCTCTACAGCTTTTCAGACAACTCATTTTTTTTACAAAATTTTGAACTATGACGTAATTGTTCAGTTTTAAAAGGCTCCAGTTCTTATGGAAAGCATGTAAAACAAAAATTATTGCCAAATTTACTATCTATGGGGTTAGTTCTACCATCGGTTACGCGTTGTACGCTTGCTTAAATAACACCCTACATAATGAATATTTTACGTTTTACGAAAGTTAGATTGCGGTTGACGTTTATAAGTAATTTATGAAAACCAGAAAAAATGGGTTAACCTTTAACTACACGCGCTGGTGTATTTTATACACCACTCGGATTAAAATAGTTGTAATTTTGCAGTAAATAGTCCAAGTCTACTGTGGAGCCACCTAACCTATTACTGTACTGGCTTTTATAAGCCTTGTCATTCCCGTTGTGACATATCTAACAAAAACAAACTTATTTGATTTTAAATTAGTAGGTGTTCCATACGGTGTGCAGAATACACCACGCGTGTAGTTATGTGAATATATTTTGAAACTTCTAATTTGATTATTTTGGATTAAATATAATTATAATTATAATTATAATTATAATTATAATTATAATTATAATTATAATTATAATTATAATTATAATTATAATTATAATTATAATTATAATTATAATTATAATTATAATTATAATAATAATAATAATAATAATAATAATTATGATAATAATTATAATAATAATAATACTTACTTAATCGTTGAGCCCTTTTACCATTTCTGGTGTCGGGCTTCTGCCACTGGAGATCGTCGCCATACTTCTCTCCAGCCCTTTCTGTCCTGAGTCCTACTTCTTACTTCATTCCAAGGAACTTCATCAATCCACTCTTTTCTAGGTCTTCCTCTTCGTCTTCTTTTATTTACTCTAGCTTCAAATACCTTCTTTGTTTCTCTCTCTTCCCCCATTCTTTGTATGTGACCAAACCATCTAAGTTACCCTTCTTCTATTACTTGTTCTACGGGTTTTGTTCCTAGTTCTTCTATGTACTTAACATTTTTTATTCGGTCCAATTTTGTTTTCCCGTTAATCTTTCTTAAAAATCTCATTTCTGTGTTTCTTATTCTACTTCGGGCACTGTCCAGGGTGGTCCATGCTTCCGATCCGTATGTTAATACTGGTATAGCTACTTTTTTAAACACCTGTACTTTTGTCTCAGTTGGAATTTCTCTTTTTGTTAGAAAGGTTGATTTTATAGTGTTAAATAACTTTCCAGCTGCTCCTACTCTCTCAGTGATATCTCGGTCTATTTTTACGTCTGCCATGAATATGGATCCCAGATATTTAAATTCTTCGACCTGCTGTATGCCTTTTTCTTTCAATTTAATCGTGTGACTTTTCGGTTTTCCACTGATGACCATCGTTTTTGTCTTTTCGTAACTGATTTTCATGTTTATGTTTTTTTTAACCAGAAGTTGAAAGTATCTAAATTTTTTTGTAGTTATTCTTCGTTGTTTGCTAGGAGGACTTGATCGTCTGCATAGCATAACTCTGAGATGGTGACATGTCTCATTTTCCATTGGCCTATCTGATACTTTTTTATTTCTTTTGTGGCATTCTTAATAGCTGAGTCGAGTACGATAGTGAAGAGTAGTGGGCTCAGTATGCATCCATGTCTAAGGCCTATTTCTGTCTCAAATGATCTTAAATGGTTATTATTAGTCCGCACATAGCATTTGGTTCCTTCATAGAACCTTTGTACTGCCTCTATCAGATATTCTTCTATTCTTCTTGTTCGTAATGCTTTCCATACGTCTTCTCTTTTTATTCTATCATACGCTTTCTCAAGATCTATAAAGCAAAAATGCAGCTCTTTGTCTTCCCTAATAGCTTTTTCGCTGATCTGCCGTAGCATAAATATTGCGTCCAACACGCCCCTATTAGGTCGGAATCCATACTGGTTTTCTTCCAATGTTGTTTCTAATTTTTCTCGCAGTCTTACTTCCAGTATTCTAGCGAAGATTTTAGTGACTGTGCTTATTAATGTAATCCCCCTATAATTGCTGCATTCTCTTGAATTTCCTTTTTTAAAAATTGGCGTGATTATCCCTACTTTCCAGTCTTCTGGTGCTTCAGCTCTTTTCAGTACTCGATTCATAAGTTCCAGCATTTTTATTTTTGCTTCTTCTGTTACTGCTTTTATCATATCATCAGTAACTTTGTCATTTCCTGGCGCCTTTCCTAATTTGGCTTTGCTAATGGCTTGTTCCAGTTCTTCAATGGTGATTTCTATTATTGTCCTGCTTTTTCCACAATTTGATGCTCGTCTCTTGTTTTCTTCCTTTCTTATGCTTATTTCATTCTTTTCTAATAGTTCTTCAAAATATTGTCGCCACCTTTCCATTATTTCTTCCTCGGTCTGTAAAATTCTTCCATTTTTATCCTTTATATTTCTCAATTTAGGTCCTTCCTTCTTCCTTAGATTTCTTATTGTTCCATAAAACATTTTTTGATTTTCTCTGTAATTTTGCTCCATTTTTTCTCCAAACTCTTTCCATGTCCTATTTTTTTCCTCTCGAATTATCTTTTTTTACACTTATTCTTTCTTTTTTGTATATTTCAAAATCCTTGTTTGTCCTCTTTGCCAGATAGATCTTCCACTCTCTCTTTCTCTCTTTTACTGCCTGTTTTACCCGCTCGCACCACCATATCGTTTTCTTTCTTTTCTTGTTACTCACATTACTTTCTCCACAGGTTAATTTTGCAGCTTCTAAGATATTACTTTTCAGCGCTGTCCACCCCTCTTCTATAAGTGAGTGGTCTGTCATATTCTCTATTTTACTTCTTAAAACTTCTTGATATTTTTCTCCGTATTCGGTTATTCTCAATTTCAAGCATTTTTACCTTTTTATTTATAACTGTCGTTCTTTTCTGCTCATTGTTTACATTTTTAGTCCTTAAGTCCATCTTTAATAAATAATGGTCGCTTCCTATTTCCGGGCCTCTTTTAACTTTCACATCTTTAACTAAGAAAAAGGTTTCTTTATCAACTAAGAAATAATCTATTATTGATGCATCATTTCTACTTTTCATTTCTCTTGTTATTTTGTGTATCTCTTTATACTTATAATGCGAGTTTGTTAGTATAAGTTCGTTTTCAATGCAAAACTCAATTAGTCTCTGTCCGTTGCTGTTTTTCTCTTTCTCACCTTGTTTACCTAGGCACCATTCAAAGCCATTGTTCTCCCTGCCTTCCATTCATGTCCCCCATTATTATCAATCGAGAGTCTATCCTATCTATTTCTTTTTGCCAGTCATCATAGAATTTATCGTTTTCTTCTTTCTTTACATCTACGTTTGGTGCATAAATCACCATCAAGGTTACAATGTCTTTGTCTATTTTTACTTCTAAACTTAGTATTCTTTCTGTTATGTAATTTACATTTTTAACATATTCCATGTTTTCATTCTTTATCATAATTGCCACACCTGCTTTTGCGTTTTCTTCTAGATTTACCCCTGACCAATACATTTAATATCCGTTATCTAATTGTTTTAGTCCTTTTGTTTTCTTTTTTGTTTCAGTAAGTCCTATATAATCCAGATCTAATAATTTTACTTCTTCTGCTATTTCATTTTCTTTATCTTCCCCTAATATTCCAAGTTCCCAATTTTAGACATTTATTTAAGTTGTTACTTATATCATTTCTATTTTTCCTAACAAAATTCCCTTTTTTAAAACTATTCTTTTTTCTATTTTTATTCGTGTCCTTTGTCATCGCATTTTTAATCATTTTAAGGGGTTCTTTCACTCTACCCCGTAATGCTAATCGTTTTTTGGATCGGTTTCTTTCATAATTTTATTTTCCCGTTCATTCCATTTATACAATTCATCATTGATCCACAATTTTTTATATCCTACTTGTGCTTTTTTCTTAGCATTCCTTTCGTCTCTAGCCCTTGTTCTTAATTCAGCTTGGATTCTTCTTTCATTGTCTCTCAAATCATGCTCTAAGTTGATTTTGCTTCCTTTTAATTTCCCCTTGTTCTTCATTACAATTTGTTTCTGATTCCAATCTTTCATTTCTACTAAAATTATGTCTTTCTCGCCTTTCTTGTTTAATTGGAAAATTGCTTGGGTTTCTACATCTACCTGTATATGCACCTTAAATAAATTTTTAACTTCTTTTATCATATCATGACGTACTTTAAAGCCTGTTATTATTATGTTATTCTTTCTTTTATCTTTATCACACCTCTCTGTTCTTTTTTCTAGGTTTTCAATCCTGTCCATTAGTTTACTTTTCTCTTTTTGCCACTCTTCATCCTTTGAATTCCATACGGTGTACAGAATACACCACGCGTGTAGTTATGTGTATATATTTTGAAACTTCTAATTTGATTATTTTGGATTAAATATCTTCGTTTTTAATAATAATAATAATAATAATAATAATAATAATAATAATAATAACAATAATAATAATAATAATACTAATAATAATAACAAAAACAATGATGATAATAATAATAATAATAACAATAACAAAAATAATGATGATAATAATAATAATAATAATAACAATAATAACAACAACAACAATAATAATAAATAATAATTTATTAAAGAGAGCTTTGGCTTAAAAGCCGGTTTACAATCACGTTTACGTTTATTTTAATTTTGTTTATTTTTTTCGTAAAATAAGGTATCCTGAATTATTATTTTTTATCATATTTTGTATTTAAGTAGTTACAAAATATATTGAGAATATATTGAACATAATTTTGTTGTATTTAATGCTCTTAAGCACTTTTTGTTACTGGTGTATAAAGTACACCACGTTACTTGTGTTACAAAATAGAGCGCGTGTAGTTAAAGGTTAAGGACATTGCTAATAATGAACAGAAATATAGAACTTTAAAAAAAAACAATTAAACAAAATATACGTACTGGATTTGTATTAAAAATTGCAAAACAATCTAAACAAATATTACTATAAACAATAAAAAAAATAAAAATGGGTCCCTCAAAATTTCAATAACATTCAATCCTTTTTATGGAAAAGCCGACTCTGATGAAACTACTTTTTGGTAATGTCATTAATGTAAGACCAGTCCTGCGTGATCAAAGATTAGGGTATAAATATCAAAGTATGTATCGCATTATTATCTATGGCCTCCCTAACATAGCATGTCGAAAAGAGTCCGCCCATCTTCGATACATGAATAATTAATAAATATATCATCACGCCTTTCATAATTATGAACTAGGTCTAAAAGCATTATTCGTAATTGATAGGTTTTTAATTTTAAAAATTTACTTAAGTAGTGGTTATTCATCTAGGGAAATACATACACGAAAGTAGTAATTTTTAGTTATTACAAAATTAGTTTTAATTGTTTTAATGTTCCGTCTATGTAAAACGAATTTAAATTGGATTTTTCCTTTGCATACAAATAAATTATACTTCATTACAAACTTTTCATTGTATTATTTTTCCTGTATAGCATGATTACCTATTTATTTATTTATACAGTTTCTATTTATATTTTCCATAAATAGAATCGTACAGAAATAATTTTCTGCGGTTATAACAAAGCAAATAAATATAGTTACAAATATTTTCATTTATTGTTTGCGTGTACTAATCATCAAATTACTATATTTGTTGAATGTAAACTTAACGATATATAGCCCCGAGTACACTTACCTATTAATAAAAATCTCTATACTTTGAACACTAGAATCAGTGACAGGAGTTTAGCATGGGATTTTTTTTCCAAATATTATCTGTTTCGTAAAACTTTAAGGGCTAATTTATCCACACAGTTTTATTGTAAAGCATTGGATAATAATTTCATTTATTTATGGACAAGTTTTTAAATGATTTTCATTTCATTACTTGAATAAATAACAATGAATTCTAATATTTTTTAGTCTCAAAATTTTTAATGTCGAGTTTTTGCCATAGTAAACTTAATTTAAAGACGTGGTAAAAATATGAATTATATCAAGAATTAATTGTTGATAAATTATTAAATACCTATTTTTGACATTTTTTTATTGTCTTTAAAACAAATTTACTCGGGCATCAAAAACGAAATTATAAAAAAATTGGAACTTAGAATTTTATTCTCAAATTTCTATGTATAAAGCGCTACATAATGTTTTACGGCACAGATTGTATTTGAGAAAAACTGTTTTCTTATGTTAAACACTTATGTTGTGGTTTTTAGTGTTCATCCTGTATGTATTATGTCAATAAATAAATGGCTAACTGAAGCACAGTTGAAAAATTATAGCATACATTATAGTACTTGATTTCTTGCATAAAAATCAATCAAATTAGATAGTGCTATAATTCATTGGAAAATAAATAATTATTTACATATTTTGATAGATATGAGTCTTTATAAGAGAGTGACGCTGGAATTATTGAGAATAAGAAAATCTAGTAAAAAAATTTGCGATATTTACAAGTTCAAACTCATATTAGTTAGGCCAGTTTACATTTTCAACAAATTTTAAAATCTACACAAATGGTTAAAATATTCTACAAAATTCTTTCGGTGACTTAAAATTTTACAAAATACTGTGGGACGAATGACGGTTGATAATAGTTCGACCGGTATTTGAAGGGTCATCTTCTAGCCCAGATTTAGCTTCTACCGAAACCCTGTACTTTTGACAGAATGAAAAACAACTTCGTAAAAATTCAGTGCGTACAATAAACTTTACCTTGCAAGGCATATGGGACAATACTCACAGAAAATGTGCAAGACTTAGGGATTCAATGCTAGTAGAATTAAAGGTGGTATTACTAATGAAAGTGATGTAATCCAATATTAAATGGCGGAATACTTGAATAACAAATTCAGTTTTTGTAAGTTTAAAATCTATATTTTAAACTAGTCGAAAGAAATTTGTAGAAACTTGCGTAGGTTTTATAATTTGTTTGTTGAAAATGTTAACCGGCGCAACAAATATGAGTTTGAGCTCGTATGTTAGAACTTAGCTAATCAATATTTAAAAGAATACAAGTTAGTAAAAATATGAAATTAACAGAAAAAAAAATTACTTCGGAGCTTTTAAAAGCGGAAAAAAAGAATGGTGAGGTAAAGTGTACAACAGTTAAAGGGAACTACTTTGAACATATTTAATTTGAAATTCTAAAAATGTGAACCATGTGTTTTATTTAATAAAACTATCCAATTTTTAATTGAACAAAAGTGATTCTTGTGTTGCCTTCTCCACGATAGCCTTGAAAACCCGTAAGGTGACACCTTACATATGCTTTTACCGGTACAAATTTATTGTCAATACAGAAAACATTTTTTTACCTACGTTACTAATGTAAGTAGTGTAACAAGGCGTATTCTGGCTTACATTCTAGTGACGTCATTTCAAGGTCGAATCAAAATAGCTTGTTGTACAATTTAATCTAAATATTCCTGGGTGTGCCAAGTGCCAATCTGCTTTACAAATTTGAGTGAGCTTACAAAGCATCACCTCACAAGCACACAAGTTGTCGCGGAGCGTGCATTTCAGACTCTACTTTAGTGTTTTTGTAAAAATTGGAAATACTATTTAAGTTGACGTCGGTTGGATATGAATCCTGTCCGTTCAAATAATTACTGTTTTAATAAATATAAATAATTTTTCTACTCTATAAAGGAGCGCCAATCAATTTATTGACGGTTGTTCAATTACAATAAAAATTAAACAAAATATTGTGTGAATTTGTTTATATCAAAATCATGTTATAATGATATTAATTTGAATATATCAGTGTTATATATTATCTATTACTGGTGAAAAATGAACAGTATGCGTAATTCAAGTGCATTGTTAGTTAATTAATTAATTAATTAATTTTAGACATCATAGTTACAAACATGTATAGAATAGAATTTACAAATAACACATACGCGGTAACCGTATGTACATGGAATATCTAATTTCCAAACTGCTGTGTGCCGGTGTTGTCATTTATCTTGTCAAATTATGCATATCCATTACAAAAATGTTTATTAATAATTAAACGTAATAAAAAATGTTTACTTTGTTGATATTTACATGATAAATGATAAACAAATAATTATTCCACTAAATAAGCAGACCAGTAAATTATTTCGTTATTAAATTTTAATTATTTAATAGTAAACACAAATAAATCATGTTTTCTGTTCGAATTTGTGGCGTCAAGTCGGTAAGTGATATAATATTTTATCATTTTCATAGTCCTGGAAATGTGTAACAACGCAATGGGGTCATTGGTGGAAATTCCAAGCGTAGCTAATAAATTTCCCAAAATATTTGCGCGTTTATTTTCACCTGTGGCTCACCCTTCATTTCATCCCTTGATACTTGCGAGCAAATGATATATTGCGCTTTGCAATTTCCCCATAACACAACACCACTAATTAAGAAAAGAAACTACTACTGCAATATTACATTCCACCGAGAGCACTTACAACTAGATAATACCATTGGTTAAATAATTAACACATTTTATTTGAGAAATATTGCCCATTATATGTTTTAGTAAAAGTGTTGTGTAAAAAATAACAATAACAATATTATCATCTTGTTTTTTTATACACAATATCATTTTGATTGGCAGCCTTATGAGTTTTTGCGTAGCACATTGTTTAGTTAAACACGGTTGTACATATTATTATATCTTTAATCATTTTACTATTTAGTCGTGCCAAGATTCACATATTAAAAAAACTTTGCACCTAAGTATTCTTTGTACGTGAAACTATATCCATCGTTGGATTTACATTTTCATTATATCTTACAATTAAAATTTTTTGGTACATATTTCTCTTTAAATTAAAATATTTTCCAATGGAACTATTATTATTTGTTTACATGTAGGGTATTTTAATATTTTTAAAACAATTAGAATGTACAAAATTCTACTTCAGGAATGTGATAAAGTGCCCCAGTTTCACAAAGTGAAACATCTAATTCTAGATCATTTTTGGTCTACTCGTAGTTCATATGTCTGGATTACTCAACATGTAAATTGTGTCAAAGGTCCAAACCTCTTGAATACGTGAGAAAGACTAAGGGCCAGTTTTTCAATCCCTAATTAAAAGTTTAACTAACAGTTAAATAAACTAAATTGAAACGAAATGAATTGTCAAATGACAGATTTATCATATATATATATATATATATATATATATATATATATATATATATATATATATATATACATATATATATATATACATATATATATATATATATATATATATATATATATATATATATATATATATATATATATATATATAGCGCATAAAGGCGGAGTCAGCCAATCAGAAACAAAATATTTAAATTTGTATTTCTGTTGTTTAAAAAAAGTTATATTACAACATTTTGATATATCTATATGAAATCGACTCTCGGGATATATTTTTTGCAGAAATTAAAGCCATAAATTCGACAGAAACTGTATTATATTACTATTTTATCTCAACAAAATATGTAATGACGATTATGAAAAAGTTACAACATTAATTATCAAGAGGTTCCGGTACTCAGTTTTTGACATAGTTTTCCAAAAAAATTTAATAAAATGAATTTATCGTTTATTACACGTTTCGTTTTTCAAATGTGTGTGGTAATTGAAATATATTTTTTAAACATTTCATTGAATATCAAATTATGCGACATCAAACTTTTCATATGTGTGATTTTTGGTGAGTAAAGCATGAATTAAAGTTGTTTACAACTATCATCACTGTCATAACTACGTGTTAGCAGTGTAAAATTGGAATAATTTATGTATCTTTTCTTATCGAATGGTTATAATATTTTCTTATACATTTTCTTTCTGAGTAAGATTTTTTTTTAATAAAATCAATACATATAAATACAATTCTCTCGCAATTACAATGTATATTCAAAATTTCAATTGTATTGTGCTCTTATATTATAGATTGTAAACCATATCAACTTAGTTCACAGGAAATTACTTTGTTTATTTTACGTAAATAAATAACGTAATATACTTGTTTGACTTAAAAACTGAAAAATAATACAAGTATAAATAATGAAAAATATTAATAAACAGGACTCTTTATAATGGTGCATCTACTACACAAAATAAATATTGTTGTGTACCATCTGAAATGTGTATTTGAAAGGAAAAATTCATAGTGCATGAAGAATTGTTAACACATTATTTTATAAATAATTACTGTTTGCATAATAGAAAATCGTTAGAGAATTACAGGAATTCAATGTAAACGCAATTTAAAAACATGAAATATTAACACTACAACGTGAATACCTTTTCAAGAGTTATTTTAAAACTGAAATTTATTTCAGAATTTATTGTAAATAACATTTAAGCTTTTTATGGATTGTTTGATATATCATTCTTAAATTATTAAATTTAATTCTGAGAAACTCAGCTATATTGACAAACATACAATACAAATTCAAATATTAGACTGCAATAAATATTACCGTTTAATGATTTAACAGCATTTGTGCAACAAAAAAGAAATAAATGTCCTCACATTCTAGTTCACAGCGACCTTATGCATTTAGTAGCAGAATGTAAATATATATTAAATTTATAGTAGGAAAAAAAGAAAATGGTAAAATTATAATGGATTTTTCTTTGATAAAAGAATTTTTCCCTTGTCGGGAATAGTGCTAACTTAACTAAATTTACATGAAAAATTAAAGAATTCAATTTCATTTTGTCAAGATATGAAATTTAACGTAAACTTTATGATGAAATATAATATACTTTATCTCCTTTAAATGTAAAAACATAAGCATAATATTACTCTACTTTATTACATCACGTATATATCGCACGAGACTCATTCAATAAGTTATGATACAAAACTAGTATTTAGAAATCAACTAACTAAGTATTACGACTTTTTTAAACCGTAAGTGCATAATGGGATCCGCTACTAGGAAAAAGTTGCATATTTTTATTTGTCAAATTATCAAAATATTTATGTATGACTAATTTTAAATTGGTTTATACTACTCGTAATATAATAATAATATAAA
This sequence comes from Harpalus rubripes, assembly GCA_963082715.1. Lineage (NCBI taxonomy): Eukaryota > Metazoa > Arthropoda > Insecta > Coleoptera > Carabidae > Harpalus > Harpalus rubripes. The sequence continues at coordinate 19,293,874 of OY720458.1, read as the reverse complement.
GTTTTTCATTATGCTTTTCATACAAATTTTTTGCTTTATAACGGTATGGTGTCACAATTTTAAAAATGTTTATAATAGTATAAAGCGAGACGAATATCATTTAATATTTTTCTAATTTTCTAAATGTTGTTTCTATAAACTAAGTTTTTTTTTAAATACACGTCTGAAAGTCTTTGAAAGCGGTTGCAAATTGTTAAAATTATGAATTTAATATCCATTACAAATACATTGTAGGAAATGGCCTAATTATAGGTATGTGTATAATATATTTATTTATAATAACCAAGTTAACGAATGTACGGAAGATGAGAAAGGAAAATCCAAATAATCGCTGTCTGATAATATATTATGTGGTGTAAAATGCGCTTTACGAAGCGCTTTACGAAACAGTGTGTATTTAGAGGTAATTAATGTGCGAATATTCGACAGCTTGCTGTGAGCAGCTAAGGATATTGACGTATTAATAATGTAATGGCAATACATTTACAAGACGGGCAACTTGCCGCAACTAGGACATTGGTCGAGCTTCGAATATTCTGTGTTTCCAAAACTTTTCTTGTTTGCTATCCTGCGCAAACTTAAATTAATTTTTTGTTTAGGATACATTTATGTAGGTTACACAATATTCACATAGTAAAAATATACAAGCCGTCCAAGATAACTATTATTTTTAATCTATAAATTTAATAATTGTTGCAATTTTGGTGTTTAAAAAAAATAAACATAGATAAATTATAGTATGACGTACATATAAAAATTATAACTTCGGAGATATAACTTGAAATCCAGCAGGATAATAAAACTTGAGGATCTCTGTCCGAAAAAGCATAAAAAGTGTAAATTAAATTATTTCATACAGAGTGATATTGAATGAGCATACTGCAGAGATAAATAAGTCAAACAAAGGCCCTAAAATGCACTGGGCCTGAGAAATGGTATGTTTCTTTTACAGTCCAGTTTTTGCATGACCACCAGACTCATAAATCAAGAAGGCTCCACTAAAATGGATTCTTAATGCTATAACTTTTGTCTAATTAACCGACTTCCTTTGTAAATACAATTTTTCACTTGAACACCTGTATATCAGGTATTCTATTTCAAGGTTGAGCCAAAATACACCTTGTTGTACTACTAAAGCTAAATTGGCACTCCCAGAAGTAAGTAATAAGCCGTAATGATATTCTATTCTATTTAGGGCGTGTATAGAGCTGACGCCGTGTATCCTCCAACCGGACTCACCGAGTTTTACCACTACAGTACTGCTGGTTGGATTTCAGTCATTGTTACATTTATTTAAGATGTATAAGTGGCCAGCTTATAGCATTCGAGTGTGATAAATACAAGTAGCTGTATTTATTTTTTACGACAAATCACACATTGTCGGTCGATGGGAATGAACGCACGGAACATAGTTCAGGTAACGTTACTGCGCTAAGCCATGATATAATTAAAATATTAATTTTTTTAAAATTTAAAGTTTTTCCGTTATATGCTTATGTTGGTCTCACTATTGTTAAAAGTGGTACTTAGTGCTATAATTATACAGGGTGTTTCCTTTAAAACAACCAGCGATTTTTTGGGCGAACTAATGACTTTAGAAAAAAAAGTTATATACTAGAAATGATCAAGAATAAGGGGCTAATTTCTTAATAACAAAAACCAAAAATTCGACCAATCGCTCTCAAACGGCGGAACAAAATTATATTTTTTTAAATGATATCCTATATAATTTTTTAGCCCAATAGATAAAGAATTTTTTTCTGATTTCAATTATATAAATATGGTATAGGGTTGGATAACAATTATTTCGAGAAAAATGGTATTAAAAATGTTATAATATTACTATAGGCTATGGAATACACAGGTATTGAAATGTCTGTTGCCTAGTTACGCTAGTAGTAAACCCATTTTTTCTTACATTATTTCTAGTTTTCAATACCATTTTTCTCGAAATAATTGTTATACAACCCTATGCTATATTTATATCGTTGAAAACAGAAAATAATATTCTATTTAAAGGGCTAAAAAAAAAATATAGCGTGCCATTTAAAAATATATAATTTAGTTCTACCGTTTGAGAACCACAGCTTAAATATTCGGTTTGTTACTATTGATACCTTATCCCCTTATTATTGATCATTTTTGGTATAAAACATTTTTCTCTAAAGTTGTTAGTTCGCCCAAAAAAGCGCTGGTTGTTTTAAAGGAAACACCCTGTATAATTTTATTGTAAAAGCGCGATACGCATACGGGCTATTAATTTTATCCTGAAATTCATCTTGATCTTTAATGTTTGCTTTTCTTGATTTCACGTTAGTTTGAATGTTTTGAAAAGCCTGCTTTGTTGTTAAATGAGGTATGTGTTGGAAAGCATTCGTTTATACAATTAAAATGATATAAAATGATAATTCATTTGAGTAATATACTTCCGTTACATGTATATATTCAAAATTCACTACACGAAGGCGTGAAAGCATGATACGTTCAATTATTTGTTATAATTTAATTGATGTAAAATAGCCAAAAGCAATTTAACTATACGATACGAGTTTACTAGAACAGAAGCCAGTTACTCTCTGTTTAGCGGGAACAGAGAAATGCGCTTGCCGTTATCTCTGAATTTCATTCGAAGACATTTTAATAAAACCGTCTGCTACTGCAATTAAATGCACAATAAGAAAGAAACACCTGGAATGCGCGGGTGCGCTAAGATGCCCAATTTGCAACTTTCTTTTTAATTCTTTCATTATATTCAGCGCCTGTACGAGCTTTCGATAAGATATAGTCATTACTTTGCTACAAATTGTGCAGAAAGAAAATAAACTAATACAAAAATGAAATTCCGTAGTGGAAGAAATAGAAGAGCTTCTATATATGTGAGCAACGAATATTTTCATAAAAAATACATCATAATGTTCTCATTAATAAATTGTATTTATTTGATCAGCCAATATTCTAATTCTTATTGAACAGTAAAAATACATCATTTTCAAAGCAGATTGGCACATTCAGAAATATACAGCTTTAGTAGTACAATAAGGTGTATGAATTTTCATATGACGTCACTGAAAGGTGAACCTGACCAGAACACACTTTGTTATGCTGTTTACTTTAGAAATATTTTTTAAATAGTAAAAATAAGTAAATAAATCATCACGGTTTTTTACCCATTTCTGGGAGTACCAATCTGCTTCTATTCGTAAATTTTGGTTTTCACGATATATGTATACTTTCGAGGGCATCACAGGCGTCACTTTTGTGCGAATTGGAAATAATTTTTATAAGTAAAACAGACTGAGCCAGTTTCAAAAGTGAAGGTAAGATGGAAATGATAGGAATTCTTTTCCTCGTAAGCAATTAAATTAAATGCATTGTTGTTATTCGTGCACAACTCTAATTACCACATATATTTATTTGGAATCTATGACGCTGTTGTCATTACTCGTCGTAGAATATTGTATTATTCTTTATATGGGATGCGAATTTAAAGGTCTAATTGAATTCCATATCTTACATGGCCGTCTTAATTCTTCACTCTAATCCGGTTTTGCACATATGAATATAAAAGTATGAAAATTTAATAAATGTAATAAGATTGGGACTTTTCCATCACTGACTTTGTAAATTAAAGTATTATAAATAATTTTTGGAAAGATAAACCGTTTTTGTTGAAAATGTTTCATTTTAAGCAATTTAAAAATGTAAGATGACATAGATGGCTAACGTGTGTTTAACAGACATCCAAATGAATTTGCAAGCGAAAGACCATAAATTGATGTAAAGAAATTAAAACAACATTAATAATAAAAATTATTGTCTGAATAATCTGAAGATTTGGATGATTGGGGTCCGGAAAAACGAGTTTATACTGTATGTAATGTTGTCTACGAAAGATATGTAAACAATATAGATTCAAGCAAACATGGCCCCTACTTATACCATAAACCATATTATCAAAATTTATTTAGGATGAGATAAGCATATATTCATCATTACAAATTAGTATTCATCTAGTAAAATTTAAGTAAATCTTCGTTGTAAAGTAAATTTTTAGTGCTTACTCTTACAAAGTCACTAAAGAATCCTTCTCTCATAGTTTCATGAATTTTGGAAAAACGAAACGTACGAAGTAACTAGGTGAATTCCGGAATTCTTTTAAACTCCTGCAGTCTATTTTTGTTCGGCGACATTTATAAGTTCAATAAAAAAGTTACGTGTCACTCAATAAAACGAACTATACACTAACAGCAATTCGCAAAACATAAAATAAGATAGTGAATAGTAAAACTTTTTCAGTAGTTTGTCTGCTTCGACTTTGTCTTGCACCTAAATAAAAATGTTCTCTTTTACTCTAAAGTCTAAATTGTAACTAAAGTCCTACAAAGAATAAAGAATTGCAAGCGAAAAAGGCTGTAGATGCACAGCCATCTTATCAAAACATTTAAATTCAAAGAAATCTATTAGTATATTACGAAACATGTTTAAATGAAAACGCCGTACCTATGAACCAAGACCAATGTTTTAGAAATAATACGAGTGTCCAGATGTGGGTAAAATATAACGTTGAAATAGAACTAATTTTATGAACAAAAATAAAATACTGTACTACTAAAATATTTTATCTCAAGGATCGTAACTGTCTGAACAAAATAGATAAGAATATTATTATAAACTAATTTGTAAATTTGTTCATAATAAAATTCAAAATAAGTGGTACCTACCCGTTTTACGAGAGTCACTATTGGGATCTCGGAAACTATAAGAGATACGAAATCGGTTAAATTAGGCCAAAGTTGCCCTGTTAGTAAACCATTTTAAAGATGTATTTGTTTTTCCCGAAAAATTTATAGGTCTAAATAAACGTAAAAATTCTAATTTTGCTGATTTTTAATTTTACAAATAACTTCTAAATATAAAATAATATGGCATTTTGGTTTGCACTCCTTTAGGACACTTGTTTATTTTCTTTCGAACGACAATGCTTAATTTTTTATCATTGTCAGATTTCGAATTATAAGTAAAACTAATAAAATTACTACTTAACCTCAAAATTAATTTTAATAAAACTAAATACGTATTTCGAGAACTAAGTTCTCATCAACAGTAGTACAACAACCAACAAGGGAAAATTAAACAGAGTAGTCAAGATTACTTAACATATCAACCATGCAAGAGGTCTTAACAATTCTGAAAAACAAGGGAGAGAACAGGGTTTATATATAGGGACGGGAGTCACAGGTGAATGATTACATATAAACTAAGATAAATTTCGTCCAATAATAATGAGTCATTAAATTTTAAATCGTTCAATAAAATTTATCCTTGTATTAAATCGAAAAGTTTTGAGTTTGGTATGGGACCATGATCTGCGTTCATCAAATTATTTTTATATTTATTTATTATTAAACTCTCGTATGCATCTAAATATCTATCATCATCATCATTATTATTATTATTATTATTATTATTATTATTATTATTATTATTATTATTATTATTATTATTATTATTATTATTATTATTATTATTATTATTATTATTATTATTATTATTATTATTATTATTATTATTATTATTATTATTATTATTATTATTATTATTATTATTATTATTATTATTATTATTATTATTATTATTATTATTATTATTATTATTATTATTATTATTATTATTATTATTATTATTATTATTATTATTATTATTATTATTATTATTATTATTATTATTATTATTATTATTATTATTATTATTATTATTATTATTATTATTATTATTATTATTATTATTATTATTATTATTATTATTATTATTATTATTATTATTATTATTATTATTATTATTATTATTATTATTATTATTATTATTATTATTATTATTATTATTATTATTATTATTATTATTATTATTATTATTATTATTATTATTATTATTATTATTATTATTATTATTATTATTATTATTATTATTATTATTATTATTATTATTATTATTATTATTATTATTATTATTATTATTATTATTATTATTATTATTATTATTATTATTATTATTATTATTATTATTATTATTATTATTATTATTATTATTATTATTATTATTATTATTATTATTATTATTATTATTATTATTATTATTATTATTATTATTATTATTATTATTATTATTATTATTATTATTATTATTATTATTATTATTATTATTATTATTATTATTATTATTATTATTATTATTATTATTATTATTATTATTATTATTATTATTATTATTATTATTATTATTATTATTATTATTATTATTATTATTATTATTATTATTATTATTATTATTATTATTATTATTATTATTATTATTATTATTATTATTATTATTATTATTATTATTATTATTATTATTATTATTATTATTATTATTATTATTATTATTATTATTATTATTATTATTATTATTATTATTATTATTATTATTATTATTATTATTATTATTATTATTATTATTATTATTATTATTATTATTATTATTATTATTATTATTATTATTATTATTATTATTATTATTATTATTATTATTATTATTATTATTATTATTATTATTATTATTATTATTATTATTATTATTATTATTATTATTATTATTATTATTATTATTATTATTATTATTATTATTATTATTATTATTATTATTATTATTATTATTATTATTATTATTATTATTATTATTATTATTATTATTATTATTATTATTATTATTATTATTATTATTATTATTATTATTATTATTATTATTATTATTATTATTATTATTATTATTATTATTATTATTATTATTATTATTATTATTATTATTATTATTATTATTATTATTATTATTATTATTATTATTATTATTATTATTATTATTATTATTATTATTATTATTATTATTATTATTATTATTATTATTATTATTATTATTATTATTATTATTATTATTATTATTATTATTATTATTATTATTATTATTATTATTATTATTATTATTATTATTATTATTATTATTATTATTATTATTATTATTATTATTATTATTATTATTATTATTATTATTATTATTATTATTATTATTATTATTATTATTATTATTATTATTATTATTATTATTATTATTATTATTATTATTATTATTATTATTATTATTATTATTATTATTATTATTATTATTATTATTATTATTATTATTATTATTATTATTATTATTATTATTATTATTATTATTATTATTATTATTATTATTATTATTATTATTATTATTATTATTATTATTATTATTATTATTATTATTATTATTATTATTATTATTATTATTATTATTATTATTATTATTATTATTATTATTATTATTATTATTATTATTATTATTATTATTATTATTATTATTATTATTATTATTATTATTATTATTATTATTATTATTATTATTATTATTATTATTATTATTATTATTATTATTATTATTATTATTATTATTATTATTATTATTATTATTATTATTATTATTATTATTATTATTATTATTATTATTATTATTATTATTATTATTATTATTATTATTATTATTATTATTATTATTATTATTATTATTATTATTATTATTATTATTATTATTATTATTATTATTATTATTATTATTATTATTATTATTATTATTATTATTATTATTATTATTATTATTATTATTATTATTATTATTATTATTATTATTATTATTATTATTATTATTATTATTATTATTATTATTATTATTATTATTATTATTATTATTATTATTATTATTATTATTATTATTATTATTATTATTATTATTATTATTATTATTATTATTATTATTATTATTATTATTATTATTATTATTATTATTATTATTATTATTATTATTATTATTATTATTATTATTATTATTATTATTATTATTATTATTATTATTATTATTATTATTATTATTATTATTATTATTATTATTATTATTATTATTATTATTATTATTATTATTATTATTATTATTATTATTATTATTATTATTATTATTATTATTATTATT